>CAJUYG010000073.1:202802-229889 GCA_910591675.1 Galerucella calmariensis | reverse complement strand
CCCCGCTTTTGGACACTTACTTATATACCTAAATGCAATGAAAATGTGGGTTGTTCAAAACTGGTGCCATCTATCAATGGGTAGCTCAACTATATTTTTCTGGATATTTGAACACACCATATCTAACTTTCTCTATGACCACCATCCCTACCGCGCCTTCGTGTTTTTTTTGGACACTTTTGGACACTTACTTATATAGGCGCAGATAGTACAAATGTGCTGTGGGCAGAACTGGGATGTAGAAGAAAAAATTCAAAGTTGTTATAAATGATTTATTGGTGGTATTATTGTCATTTAACGTACAAGAGATACTTGCATGAGGTAAAGATATATAATATATAGATATATGTATAATATGTATTTTATATAATTTACACCAAGTTTATTACATAACAAATGTATTAACAGTTCTTAAATAGTACCATTTTCCTCTACAGTATTTAATTATTTCCACTTAATAAGTTTTCGTTATTGTCATTTTTTGTTTGTAAAATGCTTACTTTCAAAATAGTAACTGAAATTATCAACAAAATAGTTTCCTTTTCTTAGACCAAGTATTTTGGTTTATTTATGAAATATTTCAAATAAAGATGAATTTTTTCCAAAACAAATACTATAGAGGAAATATATTTCTAAGCTAAGTAACCAATATCTCATGATTGTACACCTCTTTGATTATTTAATAAAAGTAATAACACTAAATAACTCTTCACACAGTCATTGGATTCGAAACGTACTAAAAACAATAAACTATTTATGTACATTTTATTAACAAACAAATTTTAAGCAAATAGGTACTTTTGTTGTGAATCACGCGTACGAGCACATCTTGTTACTGGCCTGGACTAATTCCCAGCTTAAAAATATATATTACGTTGCAAATAAAATCATCCCCAAATAATGTATTAAGTAGTTGTCAATCTCAATTTTGTAGAAACAAATCTGGTATTTGAAATCAATCAAAAATTGATCGCATAATCGAAAAGTGGTGCTGTCAAGGTCCTATCCATTGGACTTGATGGCCAGAGCAAGACAGAAACGCTGGATGAGTGGGACCAGAGAGGAAGTACAGGAATGGATGGATGAGGAAATGGTGGGATGAGTATGAGAGCGCGCTAAGAGGAGCGATTGGGAGCAGGAGAAATTGGGTGAACCGGAAATTCGGGGAGGTGAACTACTTCTTGACGGTCTCCCAGTGACCTGTCCACCTTCCTGAGAAGGACAGGATGGACAATGACCTAGGAGGACAACTCCTCGGGAGGATGTACAATGGGTCACATGTGGCCTAAGTGCTGTGAGCCTACACACTCACCCTCCCTACTCTACAGATACAGATACTTCTTGACGCAGGTGTTCACAGGGCATGGGTCGAGAGTAGGTTACCTCCACAAGATTGGGAAAAGAGAAACTGGAGTGTGCGAAAGATAGGGAAAGGAAGGACTCGACATGGCATGTGAGAGGTAGGAGTGATAGAAGAGAGAAGATGACGGGGAGTGTATGAGGGATCGCCGCCCGTCTTGAGTAGTGATTCCAAGGAGGGAGTAAGGGCGAGATTGAGGTGGGTTTGGTTGGTAGGCATTACCGTGGGGATGAGTCCAACATCGTCGGGGTACTGGACCCATTCGACCATGAGTTTCTCTTCTCGGCCCCAAAAAAAAATCGAAAAGTGGATTAGAATTGAGAGTAAACTTTTAAGAACGCGTCACGTTCAGGCACATTTTGTTACATGAAAGAGAAGACAACAACTTTTCAACTGACAAACAACGTGATAAAAATTCAACTACGTGGACTAATTTCATTTCTATTTCTTTCGGCTTTAGCATCTTCAGTATAAGGTAGATGTTCAAAGTTTTACCGATGCTAGAATTAACCAACTTGTACAATTGAAAAGATTTTGGAAATTAGTCCCTAGCTCAAAATCATCATCAAAAACGTTTTATCACATTCCAACTTTGACATATATATTAAGCAAACTAAAAAAATTTATCTACGTTACCGTAATACACGTCCCTAGTATGTGCTCATACCACCATCACAAATACCTCTTAGATCTTTAGGAAGACGTATAGGGTTCCATATGGGGTTATTCAAATGTACCTTATTGGTTTATCAGTTTAATTTTAATAGCACAAGAACAAACAGACGTATTAAGCATTGTTATTGCAAAATTTTGACAACTATTGATTTTTTAATGTTATAAATTATGTTTTCGGGTGTTGTAGTGGCCCAGAAGAGTCTTTGATTGTATAAGCCTTACTAGATCTTTCCAATGGTCAGATCTTCTCTTTTTCTTGGCTTTACCTATTTCTTCCAATATTACATTGGTGACTATATTTTTCTTGCCAAGTTCATTGAGTTTGTCTAGGCATTCCCACACCATTTTGGAATTTATTACACAAGAGCTCAGTGCTTTAATGGCTGCTTGACTATCCGACATTATGATAATCCTTTGTCTTCTGTATCCTTTATCAATATTGAACTGGGTACACTTTCTTTCCGCTTGAAAGATACCTGGGGTTTTTCCCAAGCTTTCAGATTGTTTGGTTCCTGGCCCGAACACTCCTATCCCCTATTAAAAACCTTCCTTAAACCTTCAGATCCAAGTTAAATTCCTTCACAATAATGATAGAACATTTTCCTGACCAATTCTTCAATGTCCGATTTTGATCTTATATTTTCATTCCACGCAGTTAAAGTACATTTGAGTTCGACCAATATTAGCATGCGATTCTGAAAGGTGGTTGTTTCTTGATTGTTGTGTTGTCTAAATTGTGAGCAATACAGATAATTGTTTTGTCATAGTTCAGATTCTGAGAGGTTATCTGTAACTCTGTGATTGATCGCGGAATAATAAAAAAGTTTTCTGGCTCGTAACTAGACATAAGCTCCAGACAAATCAGAGTTAGCTCGCGAACATTCCTTATACACAAAAGCTTAAAAAATCAGTGGTTATCAACACAATAACAATGATAATTAATATTTAATTACATTTGAATAACACCTTACATTTTTTGATCTTTTTTTTAATAATTACAATGGATATGCTACAATATAGATTTATATCTCAATTGATTTCTAAAATGTATTATATTATATTTCCAAAATTATCATGTTCTCTTTCCATCAAAAGAAGTCAGTATCGTTATTTTAATCGGTTAAGGTGGAGACACACATGTCCGGACGGTGCCGTACCGTGTCTTGAACAAGTGACAGCCGTGCTCAATTTCTTGTATTAGCCTTCCAACTACAAAAACAGTTTAGCAGAGTTGCACAGCCTACAAAATAGTTCTACTGTCGACGTCATACATTTTAATAGTTTATTTCATTCTCTGGCCGACGGCCTATACTTGCCAGCAGAGAACCTGTCCGGGCACGGTCCAACTTAACACATACAAATAGTCGTACACAAAATTGTTCTTACATAGTATCGTTTGACATCAATATTTTACCATAAGAATTATTTTTGAAAAAAATTAGGGAGGTTCACAACTGACTGTATGTTTGTACCAGTTATATAAGATTAAACACATTATTGTCTTTCTAAATATCTAGTGAATATGTACAATTCCATCTCCATTTTTCTGTTTGTTTAAAACCTTATTGCTGTTGTTATTGTCATCAATTATTTAATATTTGGCACTTGAATTTCATAATTTTTTTTTCTTTCGATACCAAAGCAACTAAGCATATTTAAAAATTGAATAGATGAGGCTTTTACTTGATGAAGATTCATTATACCTTCACACATCTGATAAAGCTAGACTCCGTTTCATTAAGGAAGAAGCCACTAGATTTTAGATGTTGCAGTTGTATGCGCGAAGAAGCTGCACATAACAATATCTGAACATCAATATAATTAGGCCTTATGCCTTGACCGATAAGGCTCCAGTATGGGAACCCGAATAGTTGCTCGCGGATCAAAGGGAATAGAGTAGCAAACCTCGATAAAAAAAAACAAGCAGCATAGGGGAGGCAGCTATGTTATGTGATTGTAGGCACCGGAGGCCACTGCGCCCGGAGGCAACCGTGACAAGCCTAGATGAGTAAACCTCGAGTAAACCTCGATAAAACAATCCGTAATCTAAGTTGTTAGCAACCGTGACAATTGATGTATGGCTGCGTTAAAATCAGTCAGGAACGGTGCCTCCGGGATACCTGGTGACCTCCCGGAGTACCCAGCCTCACCACCACAAGCGGGGCTCCCTAGCTACTCGTGGGATGTAGTATGAAGTATGCAAGGAAAGTGGAACAGGAAGCAGTGGAGGAAGAGAGAGAAGGAAATGGAATTTTTGGGAAATCGAGGCTGGTGAAACGAACACCTGATAAGGCGGGAGAGACAAGTGAGTGGAGAGATACTGGGGTGAAAAGGAAGGAGCAGAAGAGGAAACAGAAGGAGAAAGGAAGGAAGGAACTGAAGAATCGAAAAGAGAAAGAGAGGGAGAGTGTAGAGAGATTGAAGGAGATGGTAAGGCGACTGGAGAATAGGGTGAAGAAGAGCAGAAGTCGGTGGCAGAGGGGTGGGTCAGAGAATTAGAGAGGTTGAGGAGAGAAGAAGGGGAGAATGCAAATACGATGAGAGGAGGGGCAAAGAGAGTGGAATGGATGGAAGGAGATTAGAGATAAGGACTGGGAGAATGAAAAGAGGGAGGGAATAGAGGTAAAGGTGGGAAATGCAATGTTAGGGAAAGAAAAGATAAAAGTAGTATGGGTGACTAAGGAAGACAGTGGAATGGAGAAGGGGATACAGAAGATGTTTAGGGATAGGTACCCGATGCTAGGAGAAAAAGGAGAGGAAATGGAGTGGGGTCAAAGCCTAAGACTACTACCGATATTGATGTTCAGATATTGTTATGTCCATACGACTGCAACTTCTAGTAGTGGCTTCTTCCTTAATGAAACGGAGTCCACTGTGTTAGAGAAGCGCGTCACAAGTTATGAAAGCTGCAACTAAAAATGATTTATCATGAGATATATTATTGTCATTTTACCAGAGTGAAATTTGGAGAGATTTTATTGAATTCACTCTTCTATAAATGCACTTTTTAAGCTTAACCTGACATAAAATGCTTTTAAATTGAAAATGGAATTGTGAAAGATTTTAAATAGGTGTATTAAGATTAATGGTGATTTATGCAATTCAAACGGAGATTTCGTGTCTTGGTTTAATCTAGTGCGGGATTACAGTACGGATTGAAAAAGAATGTATAGTTTGTACAATTTTAGATTAATTTCCAAAAACGTGTTGCCATTTTATAGGCTTAGGGAGCAATTAAAAACAAACAGAAAATTGCAGGTTTAAGATTATGTTGGTCAAATCACCACACATTTCAATTTTATACTTACAATTAATAACCGCGTTTTAAATTTCGCACACTTGGAAATGAAGCTCCAGAATTATTAAAAGATAATGACTATAAATGATCCTTTTCTGAGCGCGAGGAAAAGTTATTATCTACTAAATTATTTCCTACCAAGTTTGTTGTTAGAATTTTCTCAACTGTGCGGTTTTTTACAAGAAAAATAAATTGATAAAAGACCCTGTAGATTACGTCTTGAAATGTGTGAAATTTATTGATATTGAACTATACAGAGGCCTCAGTATTTCTTTCTAAATTCTAAACTGATCTTAGTTATAATTTTTATTATTTATGCTGAAGTCTCGGCATAGGCATTGTAAAAAAATACTTTTCAAAATGGGAAGACACGTTGATATGAAACTCAGACAAGAGTTTTTTTTTACAAATACAAGGAAGACAAATTCTAGAAAAAATAGTAATAAAAATATTATATTTTTAAGGGTGAATGTGTCAGTAGAAAAAAATATTTATATATACAACTTATCGGCCACGTCAGTGAACTTGTCTTATTGATATGACTCTGTGCACTTCGTTGTTCTTTTCATTTACCGTATTATTCTTCTTTTGTCATTTTCACAGTGAACTTTTATCATTGATATTATATTCAAGTCCCCTGTTTATTTAAATTTGACACATTCATCCCCAATTTAAAAACTAACTCGAAGCCTATTTATTGTATCCCATTTTGTTAATTCGTTCATAAGCATAATTTAAACATAACATTTACATACTCTCAACAAAATAAAAGCAACCAACCAATAACAAATCGTGTTCAATGTCGTAGTGGCGCATCTGTTGTTATCTCTCAAAACAATCCAAGATGGGCGACTACTAGTAATAAGCGTGGTCACTGTAGGAAGAGATGTGGGAAATTCAGGTGAAAAATGAGTTGATACTAGTTGTTCCTCTTCGTCCTTATTGTCATCTTTTTTTCTCAAGGGTTTCCAGGGTTTTTTCGATTTGTCTTTGAAAGTTGGTTTTCTGGGCTTGGTTTCTATGTATTTTGGAGTACTCGCAGTACTTGTAGATTTCACTACTCGTTCTGGAATCATTAAAACAAAGATTTTAAGAAACGGTTATTATACAGGGTGGTCCTTAATCAACTAGCCTTAACCCTCCGTCACTCGCGTCCCCTTTTTTTACACGATCGCTCGCGTGTTAGATTTTATCTAACATTTGGTTATTTTATCTACTTATTTTATTTATTTATTTATTTATTTAACTTATTTATTGACCAGTTGGGTTAAAAATTATTTAATCAACATATTTTGTACTTGGTTATTAAAATATTCATAATAAAATACACATTAATATAAAATAAACAAAGTTTTAAGTCAAAAAAATATTAATTAAAAAAAACGCATGTGTGTTATGAGTAAGGCCGTGATAACATTCCTAAAGGCTCGGTCAAAAAACCGCAAGTTGAAAAAAAATATGACCGATTTTTCAAAAATGTTAGATTTTTTCTAACGGTGCGAGTGACGGAGGGTTAATAAAATGTTGATATTAAGAGAGATGCCGGGTGTTAAACATGAAATTTTAATTTTCGTTTTTTACAATAACTAAAGCTTTTTGACGTATATGCACAAAAATTTGAGGTTGGGAGTTTTTTGATATGAGAAATTATAATTTTGCACCTATTTCGATGTATTTTGTAGAGAGCGCCACATAGGCCACGTATGCGGCATAAATGTACGCAAAACTTTTTGCCTTTTACATTAGCACTTCTTTTGTAAAGAATAATTAAAGCCACATCAACAACAACATGACTATTATTCAATGAAATTACGTTCGAAAAATGTAGTTGTGTGTAAAATATTTATTATTTTTAAATATTAAAATTACCATACATATTTTTCATGTCAACTGCAACTATACCCTAATACTGTTCATCTTAGTACTGAAAAAAATAATTATCGTACACACTACATTTTTCGAACGTAATTTCATTGAGTAATAATCATGTAGTTTATCACTAAAATGTGATTATCTCTAAAACCGTTAAGATTTGGGGATACTAACAGGTATACGTTTTATTTGTTGTAATGTTGTGGTTTCAGTTATTTTTTACAAAAGTAGCGCTAATGTGGAAGGCAAAAAAATGTTGCGTACATTTATGCCGCATACGTGGCATATGTACCGGGTGGTCCAATCAACCGATCTCTCGGCTATATATCAGAAAATATTCATGTTATAACTTTAGGAGAAAAAATTCCTTGGGAAAAGTGGACAAAAGAAATTGCTGAAAATTACTTTCAAGTTTCTAGGTTAACCGCTAGGGGGCGTAACCTGTAAAGAAAAATTTAAAAACCAGTTTTTTGTGAAATATGCCCAATTATACCCAGTGTTAAATAAGTAAACTGAAAAAGGCCTAAATTTCGCACAAATTTGTTTAATTACTTTTTATTCTATTTTTCCAAATAAAGGGTGGGGGAAAGTGGGAAAGTATTTGTGGATAAATACCTATAACTTTTGTTTGAATTAACCGATTTTAACGAAATTAGTGTCAATAGAAAGAGTGTAGATGAATTAATCGCATTTAGTTTTAATTGTCATACGTAGAGGGTACTTTCGAATGAAAAAAATAATTTGTTTTCTTAAAAAATGTTTAATGGAAATACCTAATTATTGTGAATTATAATGGAACTGGATTAAATTCTCAACAAAACGGCGCAAGCCGCATGTTGATAGCTTTTGTCGAACTCGAGATATAAATAAAAACGCATAAACATAAGTGAGTATAGTATTGACACCCTGTATTATAACTTAAAATTAAATATGGGAAAGAAAGATCATACAGATATCTTGGTCATTAAAACTTGTTGTATAATTGAATGTTCAAATTGTTTTTCATCGTTTTCCACACAAATATGTAATCTAGCACGCTTTGACATATCTGTGGCTTAAATTTCAGCTGTTGATATACTATTTATAGCGTTTCTAACGCGCTGTTGCATGTCGTCTCGCGTGGTTGGTGAGTTTGGTACGCTAAATCCTTCAATCTTTCACACAGATAAAAGTCCAGACATGTTAAGTCTGGAGATCTAGCTGGCCCTGAAAATATACTTACCCTTCCTATACATCCATTTGAATAACTTAAATTCAAATAATCTCTAACTCGTCTGGAAAAGTGCGCAGCACACCCGTCATGCTGTAATATCATATCTCATGTTTGTAAGGAAATATCTTCCAATAAAACAGACAACCAATTATCCAGAAAATCCAAATATGTATCGCCATTTTAAGTTCCAAGGAATATGAACCTGCGATCTTCCCGTCAACTAAACCACACCAAACATTAGGACTCTATCTACCTTGAAGCTGCACTTCCTCTAGCCAGTGCGGATTTTCTTCAGATCAATGATGCTTATTATGCAGATTGACACCACCCGCACTATTAAGCGTAGTCTCGTCTGCCCACAAAATGTTTCGACATGATATGCGGTTGTTCTTCTAGCAGATTTAACAAATGCAGTAATCTGAGATTGAAGCAGCATTAATTGGGCATTAAGTCTTAATGATCGAGATTTATGTATGATCTTTCTTTTACATATTTAATTTTAAGTTATAATACAGAGTGAGTGAATACTATACTCACTTACGTTTATGCGTTTTTTATTTATATCTTGACTTCGACAATAGCTATCAACATGCGGTTTGCGCCATTTTGTTGAGAATTTAATCCAGCTCCATTATAATTCACAATAATTAGGTGTTTTCATTGAACATTTTTCGAGAAGGCAAATTTTAATTTTTTTCATTCAAAAGTACCTTCTACCTAGGACAATTAAAACTAAATGCCATTGTTTTATAGTAGATGGAATTAATTCATCTACACTCTTTCTATTGACACTAATTTCTTTAAAATCGGTTGAGTCAAACCAAAGTTATAGGTTCCACAAACACTTTCCCCCACCCTTTATTTGGAAAAATAGAATAAAAAGTTCTTGAACAAATTTGTGCCAAATTTAGGCCTTTTTCAGTTTACTTATTTAACACTGGGTATAATTGGGCATATTTCACAAAAAACTGGTTTTTAAAATTTTCTTTACAGGTTACGCCCTCTAGCGGTTAACCTAGAAACTTGAAAGTAATTTCCAGCAATTTCTCTTGTCCACTTTTCCTAAGGAATTTCTCCTCCTAAAGTTATAACATGAATAGTTTCTGATATATAGCCGAGACATCGGCTTATTGGACCACCCGGTACAAAATACATCGAAATAGGTAGAAAATTATGATTTCTCATATCAAAAAACTCCCAACCCCAAATTTTTGTGCATACATCAAAAAGCGTTAAAGTTATTGTAAAAAACGGAAATTAAAATTTCATGTTCAAGACCCTGTATCTTTCTTAATATTATCATTTCATTAAGGTTTAAATCGCAATATTTTGACGTGAAGATTGTACTGAACTACTATGTACAATTACTTACGGATCACCCTGTATAAACGTGCTACATAATGAATTGGTTCACAAAAATGGTATATTATGGTGGAATTTATGCCTACAAGATGTCCAGATATTATACCCTTAGATTTTATAGATTGTCATCCCTTCTTCATTCAACAATTTTGGTAATTTTGAAATTTTATACTTGAAAAAAACTTTATACAATGTGAAAAAATTATGTGTAGCATTATATAAAAAACGCTATGGCGCGTCTACTTTTGAATTCAAGAAAAATTTAAGTATACATAAAGATTCACGTATCACTGTTTATTTTTGATGGAATACCCGGTATATTTTTTAATATTTTCCATTGTATATTCACATCATGAATATTAAAAATTGTTTCATTATATTTTATTTAAAAAATTATAACACTGTAGAAATTACAAATAATGTTATTTTGGTGAGGTATACTATTTTTATGGAATTTATATCGATGCAGTTGAAAGTTAAATACACAATTTCAATTTGAATGGAAAGACCCTACATTATGTTTTATCTTCAATAGCTATACATCGACTTTACTGCATTCGATAAAGATTATAGATTTTTATTGAAGTAATAAACGAAAGAGCGTTGTTCTTTTTACTAGAGTTGACGTAATCGCATTCAATAGGATTAGGAAGAATAATACAGGATGGCCTCTATTTCCTTCACAATATGAAAACTTGGATCAATATTCCATTAAGGAATGACAATTGCGATGAATATAGATACATTAAAACATAAATAATATCAGAAATACTTGAAAGGTTTATAAGTTTTTGAGTATAACAAAAACATGTGTCGTGCATTTTCAGCATAATCACATAAATGGTTGGCCCTTAAAATATTGTGTTAAATGTGTATTGTTCTTTCTAATACTCATCATTGACAGACATTATTTTAAATCTGACAGTCATAAATAGGGATGTATATATTTTTAAGTTAAATTGGCTTTTCTAAACAACAGAAATAAAAAAAGCTCTTGTGTCAATTAGGGGAATAAGGAATATTCAAGATCCGTATTTGAGAAGCAGAGTAATAACCGTTAGATTGTGTAATTTAGCGGGCAACGTAATTAGTTGGATTTGAAGTCAGATGTCATTTTATCCAAAACTAATGATCAGCGCCCAATAATGATATACCATGTTAGTTATTTAAAGCTAAAATACCAGTATTGAATAGCTGCAATCAGTTCTAACAGCCTTGCATTATTGAAAAGTTCAGGGCCGTCTTTTTGGATTATTAGAAATTATATCGTACTCTTTATCAAAGACAGTTGGTGGGGTCACATACACAGAAAATAACGGACAAACGAAGGAGAAGTTTTAAAAAATCACCTCAAATTGAGAATTCCTCGCCTAAAAATGATGGGATATGTTCTACTTAGTCTCCAATATACAGAGTCTATTCGAGCCATACGATTTGCACAAGTACGACAAGGAAAATATGAGCTAAACTACTTGAAGAAGAGAGAAGGAATAATTGTTCGCAGTCAGTGCTGCTACCAATCTGATATGAAAGCATCGTTGCCAGTTTAAAATGTTTGGTACTTTCTAAGGAATAATTATCTTATTTTGTAGTCATCCAGAAGATTATTTGATTGTATAAGCCCTACTAGATCTTCCCAATGGTCAGATCTTCTCTTTTTCTCGGCTTTACTTATTTCTTCCAATATTACATTGGGGCTGATTCCGCAAAAGGGTTCAGGCCCCCAGAAAGGTATTTCGGTCCCCCTCTTTGCTAGTTCATCTGCTATTTCATTTCCTTCTATTCCAGTGTGTTCTGGAATCCATAGTAAGGTGACTATATTGTTCTCGCCTAGTTCATTGAGTTTGTCTAGGCGAATTCCCACACCATTTTGAAACTGATTACACAAGAGCTCAGTGCCCTAATGGCTGCTTGACTGTCCGACATTATGATAATCCTTTGTCTTCTGTATCCTTTATCAATATTGAACTGGGCGCACTTTCTTATGGCGTGGATTTCCGCTTGAAAGATACTTGGGGTTTTTCCCAAGCTTTCAGAGTGTTTGGTTCCTGGCCCGAACACTCCTATCCCAGTTCCTTCTATTGCTTTTGAGCCGTCTGTGTACCATTGAATGACATTCTATCCAAGTCTGGTAATGGTATTTGGATCCCATTCCTTCTTGTTGCTCAATTCCGTAACGAATTTCTTTGAAAAGTTATACTTTTTCATCATACCGTCTTGTGGCATGTCCCAGGTTGTCTGATTTCTAAGAAGTGAGGAGGTGGATTTTTTTTAATGATTCCCTCTCTACTCAGTCTGTATCTTGTTCTTTCTGCAACGCTTTCCACCATCATATGTAGAGGGGTGAGGTTGAGAATCACTTCCATACCGTTGGGCATGTTCTCATTGCTTCTGTAATGCATATACAGGCTAGTCTTTGAATTTTGGAGGTTTTCTCTCGTCGTCGATAGGCTAGTTCTACTACTCCACGCAATGGCTCCATAAGTGATGATTGGTCTCACTATGGCAGTGTACATCCAGCTTAGGATTTTTGGGTTACAACCTCAGTTTCTTCCTGCCAGATTTCTGCACACCATTAGAGCCATTTTTGGCTTGTATGTAATCTCCTTTTCGTGTTTGTTCCAAAGGAGTTTACTGTCTAGAGTTAGACCTAGAGACTCGTTCCCATCAAGTTTTATGGTTTTGAAGTTGTGTTTTCTTTTCTTAGTGAAGGCTATCAGGATGGTTTTAGTGGGGTTGATGCTAAGTCCCACTTGCCTACACCAGCTATTTGTTTAGTTCAGACCCTTTTGTACAATATCACAAAGGGTGTTTTCGAATTTCCCCCTGGCTGTTATGACAATATCGTCGGCATATCCTTGGCAGGATATTCCGAGATCCGTCAAACCACACAGGAGTTCGTCAACCGTCAGACTCCACATTAATGGGGATGCTACTCCTCCCTGTGGGCATCCTCTGGTAGTGCAGATGGAGACAATGTCTTTGCTCGTCCTCGTCTCTGCTACTTTTGTGGTGAGCAGTTCCGACATCCATTTGGATGTTGTGCTGTCTACACCTCTTCTGTTTAATGCTCTCTTGACAGCCTCATGTGGAGTATTGTCAAAAGCTCCTTATATGTCCAAAAATGCACATACTACAGTTTCTTGGTTGTCTAGAGCACTTCGGAACTCCTTCGTCAGTTGTACCAGTGCAGTCTCCGTAGATCTGCCTGCCCGGTAAGCATGCTGACATGGGTAGGATTTCCGTTATAATATGGTTATCAATAGCCTTTTTCATCGTTTTGAGTACAAACGATGTTAAGGTGAAAAGATGAAAGATGAAAGGATTTGGGGTTTGTTGTGTCTCTTTTTTCAGTTTTTGGAATGATGGTTACTATTGCCCTTCTCCATGCTTCAGGTATATAACCCAGTTCTAAGCTGCTTTGACTAATTCTAACCAGATGCCGTAGAATTTCGTCTTGTCCTTTCTGGAGCAATGCTGGGAAAATTCCATCTGCTCCTGGTGCCTTGAAAGGTAAGCTAGTAAGAGTCGAACTCATTCCCTCTCATTTTCGGTATATTCACCATCTGGCTTCCTCAAAGCCATATCTGTGTTGACCCTACTTTTCGCCATAACTTTGTAAAGTCTTGCCGCAGCAGGTGTTGTGTTTATATCTTCACAGAATTTTCTGAAGCTATTTCTTTTAGCTTTTCTAATTTCCTTGTGTATAGTATGTAGTATATAGTGTAAGAAACGGTGCATATACACTGTATAATGAAATTTTTCAATTTTTATTATTTTATATTTACGTTCATTTTCACCATTTACAGACTATTTTATTGTTTGTATGAAACTGACCTGTACATATCGCAATCTACATCAAAGATCAATATTCACTTCACTATTACCAATATATTTGCTTTAAATGCATAGCTATTTTGTGGTACATCTCTTGATACATAACCGAAGTATGGTATTACAAGCTTCAATTGAATAACTGGAATTTTAACTGACGTTCATTTCTCTTTGTGATATTTTTTATGTCAGAGGCAATCAACTGGTTATGAAAAACTAATAAAAAAGTTGATCGAGTTAAAAAAATACTTTGAACGGATGGAAATTCATTTACGATAATTTTGCAATTTTGATATTTGTAGTAACAATTGCAGCCACTGAACAAAATCTAAATATCCAAAGTATAAATGGAATAATTAATCATATAAAGGGGAAAGTTACGGTCCAAAATTTAGCTGCCATGTCCGGGGCTGCCAGACTTATGTTGTCAAAATCAGACAATTTTATCATTATTTCTTTTCTTGTGATGGTTTGTCGTTTTTATTCACATTTTATAGTTTGTTATTTACTGTGTAAATTATAAACTGTTATTTTCATAACTATTTAAAAGTCATAGACGAAACGCTTTTTAAATTGATTCGGTGTAATACCTATTTGTTGTACTACATTAAAAGATAGTAATGGCCCTGGTATTTGTTTTAATTTCAAAACTACTTGTTCAATATACGTTTTGTGTGAAGTTAAACATCTGGCCGACGAGTTAAATTCCTAAAAAAGTCTTATTAAAAATTTTACGAAACCTTTCAGAGTTTCGATGTGTAAACAAACTCAGCTGACAACGTAATCGTTAAAAAGAACATTCAAAAGTCGGGTATTTTCACTTTGGCAGTGCTCTTTAATTTCTTCATTTATTTGTGTCGAGGAACTCCCTTTCAGGGCGCTAATGAGGGAAGACAAACTCTATTCGCCAAAAAGGCGAGACCATATTCCTGCTCTCCTGCTATATCCTTTGTCGTCGGCGTGCTTTGATAAACTCCCAGAGTTATTTTTCTCTCTCGAAAGATATTAAAATTTATTGAGGTAATATCTGATAATTCCTGTGGCTGTTGGGTAGCCATTCAGAGAACCCTTCGGGTGTTTTTTCTCTGTGTAAAACTTTGTACTACTCATGTGTTTATCCGCAATGTGTAAAATATTCTTCATTTATTAAAAATACTTTGAAAAAAAAAAGGTTTTCAATTCATGTATTCGTTATAATATACAGTGTGGAAACCATTTATGGAATAAAATTCTTTATGTCATTATTTTAGGAAATTATAAAAAATGCCGAGAAACGTCAATTTTTGAATTGAGTTGTGCGTTATGTAAACATGAATTTAAATGTACAGGGTGATTCACGCAAGTATGCCATAGTCGGTGTTGTTTTTTTCAATGAAACACCCTGTATATTTGCATATTTTTGAAATCCTCTTAATGAACCGATTCCAACAAACTAAATAATGTCCTTGAGTATATATAATCAAGGATAATGTATAGTCAATTATGAATTATACAGGGTGAAATTTTTATTTTTACAGTTATTAAACACATACATAAAATACCTGATGTATTTGATTTTAATACATTAAAATAAATGCTCAAAATGCTCTCCACCTAGTTGTTGGCAATAGCACAGTCTCCTATAGAACTCCACTTTAACTTTGTTTAAAGTTTGAGGTGAAATATTCCGTATTTATCCTGTCTTTGAGGTCTACATATAATTTGTTCTTGAGATAATCCCACAGAAAAAAATCTAACGGCGTAAGGTCTGGCGATCTAGCTGGCCACTCAATAGTACCTCTTCGTCTCATCCATTTATTGGGGAAGATTTCATCTAAATAAGTTCTTACTATTAAAGCATAATGGGGTGTTGCCCCGTCTTGCTGGAACCAAACATTTTTATTCGGTAAGCTAGGATCTATTGCGTTGGGATATAAGTTTGCCAACGCAGGAATAACTTCATTTCTAAGCATATTTAAATATTTTTCAGCTGTCAAATTTCCATCTATAAATATAGGACCAAAAATGTGGTCGTCTATGATACCGGCCCAAACGTTCACCTTTTGAGGGTACTGAGTATGTGTCTCACGCATCCAATTAGGATTCTCTGCTGACCAATATCTACAGTTCTGTCGGTTTACCTCTCCATTCAATGTGAATGTTGATTCGTCAGAAAAAAGAATGGTACCAAGAGCTATCTCATTTCTGTTCAGCTTATTCATCAATCTTTCGCAGAAATCCATTCTACGATCTGGATCGTATTCTGTTAACTTCTGCACAAAAGTTAATCAGTAGGGATGAAGTTTTTCTTTATGAAGGTATCTTAGTACAGTTGTATGACTAACATTATTTTCACGGGCAATTTGACGTGTACTTGAAGTTGGATTCTCTTCGACACTTAACAAAATATCCACTTTCACATTATCTTCAACGGAGTGTGGTTTTCTTTTCAATGGTTTGACATGTCCAAGTTCTCTGAATTGTGCATCAATTTTAGACACAGTGCTTTGTGAAATATTAGGCAATTCGGGATACCTGTGATTAAATAAGTTTGCCACTTCAACTTGACTTCTGCAGTTATCCCCGTACCCGATCATCATTAAAATCTCAATTCGGTGAGTCTCAGTTAAATATTTCATTGTTATGTCGACAAGGAAAGAGTGTGTGACAAAGATTTCACTTTTTCAGTATAAACTGTCAACACAACAACTGACAGAATAGAAAACAATCCACATTATTTACCGATTTAAAACAATCCACATTATTTACCGATTTTGTCTAATTATTGGCGTTTTTAGGCAATTTTTAGGTGGCGTAGCAGGTTTTGTTCAATATAGAAATACGTCTAATAATTAGTTAGTTCAGATTTTTGATAAATCCTATTTAGCTAATTTAAAAAAGTACCAATATTTCAAGTGTAATAAATTATTAATTTTAAAATTCCACCCTGTATAATTTATAATTGACCATACATTATTCAATTTGTTGGAATCGGTTAATTAAGAGGATTTCAAAAATATGCAAATATACAGGGTGTTTCATTAAAAAAAACACCGACTATGGCATACTTGCGTGAATCACCCTGTACATTTAAATGTATGTTTACATAACGCACAACTCAATTCAAAAATTGACGTGTCTCGGGATTTTTTATAATTTTCTAAAATAATGACGAAGAATTTTATTCCATAAGTGGTTTCCACACTGTATGAATATAAAGTTTGAGAAAGCTACACCTTCAAATAATATCAAATTATATTATCAGGTACGGCATTACCAAGAAATAAAATGTCCAATGTCGACTACCCTGAAAGATAATGGCGTGACAGCGGATTTATATTGAATATTATAAAATGGCACTGTATACATCGAGTTCGTGGTGTTGGTTTGCGGTCTAACTGTATTTTTCCCACCAAACTGACATCGATACCACCCGAGAGATTCAAGAGAATACATTTAACTTAAAGTGATTTACAACATCAACTGGGAATGAAAGTTATGATTGAATTTTTTGCAACGAATAGATACGTTTTATGAACAGAAATTTTTACTTGATTTAGAAAGTTTCGCCAGGCAATTTACTATTTTTTTGGTGAAATTCAATAATTTCGTTATAGTTTGTACGTTAAAAAAATAAGATTCAAGTTAGAAAGTAGCAAGAGTTGAAATTTTTCGTAAATTGCTATGCAATGTAAGTGTCAAGTCTAGAAATATATTTCGAAGTACATTAACGGAATCTTAATGAAAAGCTTTCATGAAAAGAAATATTTCAAGTAGGAAAAAAAGAGTTATTGGACAATATGAATTGTGTATTTTCTGGAGTCACGGCTATATAAATCAGAATAAATGACAAGTGGATTGTGATATTATATTTTTACTATGACCACCCGAAAATCAGACAGAATTACGAATAGATGGCAAGATTAATTATAAATGCGTCAAAACGCGTTTCGTATGCATTGGAGTTTAACAAAAAAGGAATAAGTTTACATAAAATAGCTATCAATAACAATTTTAAACTCATATGAAAATTTTATCATATTTTGCGGTAAAGACATATCTTTGTATCAATTCATTATGTATCACTTCAAACAATTTAAACGTATTTTATAAAAATCATTCACAATTCTAAAAAACTCACCTTGTAATCTCACTAAACCGTCAGACTTCCCAAGCGCGTTGGAAGATGTACAAACGTACCCACCAAAATCCGTCTTATCCAAATTTTGAATCGTTAAATTCATTTGTAGAGAATATTCGTTGATGATTGATTCGTCCATGACATATTTGTAGCTCGGAATTAGTTTTTCACCTGCAACAAGAAATAGGCAGTAGAAAATATCGTTCATACCTTTAAACAATTTCTAGACCCCTTGTATACTAAACGCAAACCCACCTATGATAACTAAACGGACGAATCCCGTTTTCGAAAAGCTTTGACGAGGAATATATAAGAGACATTAACTACATTGGATTGACATTAAATAGAGAGCTCCGAGTTAATATAAATATTTGGTACAAAAAAAAATGTTTTTAAATAAATCGTTAGTTTTATTGGTGAAGACAATTATTATTGACCAAGCACAAGATTATTTCGCGAGGGGCTGTGCCCCGAGCAGAATGATGTGCGAGATTTATAAATGTCTTCAACACATGTATATACAATTTTTGCGGCGCATTAAAATTTGTGCTATTAAACCATCCAAATGAAATTATTATTTTACTATCGATGTCCGCCCAAGTGGACCAAGTCGTTTTGATAAGTCTCCATTTCTACAAATGAAATGTAGGATGCACGTTCAAATTGAAATATAATTTGGTTCTGATATTCTTCACTAAAAAAATGAAATGCTCTTATAAACTGCTAGATGACAAAATGTTTCCATTGTTCTCGAAATAACAGCATTATAAACAAATATATTGCATTATACAACCATTTTGTAAGACCTTCATAGTGCTGCTTCAATCCCATTTAATAGATGTGACTACATGACACACTATAAAATCATTTTATAGTAGCTGTATAAATGATTATAAAACAGTAGATTAAGAGTTGTATAAATGTGTATTAAACAGTCATATAGGAGTTGTATAAACTTTTAATAGAACTGTTATACAACAAAACAGTTGTATAAAAATGGGCCCTTTTTAGTTGTATAAGGATCATTCAATGGTTTTGTAGACCGTTATAAGGATTTCAGTTTCCTATAAGATATATCTTGTAGCTGTTTATACAACCCTTATAGAATTCAAATTGCTACTTGGGCCAAATTAAAGACCAAAATTAAAAATAAATCACAAACGCACCACGAGAAGCGTTTACTCCGTCGTCTGACTGACAAGTACACTGTCAGTTTTCGATATTATGAACGTACTCGTTATGTCATCAGTCATTTTTGGTTAAGCGCGAAATTTAAACTAATGGCATTTTTATTCAAATAATTTTATCTTGATAGGTAATTTCTAGCAGAAAATTTGTTAAAGACAATCTCCTGGGTATACAAAATTATGTTGCACAAGTTTTTGTTGAACTACTATCTCTGAATTCTCAAAATATTCGAATTTGTCCATTATTTACCTAGGTTGATAATAGAAAATTATTAACCACTAAAAGAGAAATTCAACTTTCCAGTTGGCTAGAAGAAGCAATAATTGTCAACTTCACAGCTAATAGTGGAACAAATAAATTAGTGCTGTGAAGAATAATAATGATAAATTATAGGGGGACGAGGCACAGCACGTCACATTAGCCAACAGGTGAGCATGTCGGTGATGCGACCCCATAAGTTTTGTTCCTACCGACTGAAGAAGAAGTTTCAAGAATTTTTAAATTGAAGCAGCAAACATATTTCGATCGGTAAAAAAGAATTGACTTACATAACCTGAAATAACTCCTTGTCAATATTTCTGTTGAATACCCCGTACGTGGTGAAATGTTAAAATTATGTGACAGACACGACAAGATTTAGCTTTAGTGTGATATATGAAAAAAGCTGAAAGACCGTTTTCGGACAGCGCAGTCGGTAATTTGAAATGTAGGTATTGGTCTGCGGTGGATAGTACAATATAATATATGATCCTACTCGGTTAAGCCCGGCTCTAGGGAAAAGTGCTTACCGTTGTCCCGCATCCAATGGTTCATGGCTTTCGGAGATGCTTCTACGTAGCACTGAACGTGGACATCACTAGTTATTGGGGCAGCCACCAACTGATTTGATACTCTAATTAACGGGTGAACTGCAACAAAAAAAATACTGTATTTATTTATTTAATTTTTTATTTTAATAATGAAAAATTGACTTACAATGAACAATAATGTTGAAACGTTTGCTCACAGATGGGGGAACTCCGTTACTGGCGATGCATAGATAGGCACCCATATCAGTTCGCTGAACATTCATTAATGTCAGCGATTCCCCATCGAAGACTCGCAGCACTGGAAAATAAAAAAGGGTAAATTATTTACACATGGTTTTTTAATCTTTATATTTGACACATCGGCTTGTATTTTGACGTTGATTAGATCCCGGACATGACGTGAAATGAAGGAATTCGAACACTAATGATGATGGCGGGTTTGTTACGGAATAAACGGATCGTTTTTTATCATTTTTTAATTAATACAACTGTTTGCGAGTTCATTTTGCGATGTAAGGGAAGTAGTATAATCGCTTAGACAACATTTATATAGGTACAGGTTTTTTTTGTAATAACGAGCTCTGACTGGAAGATAAATTTATTTCGACCATTGAAATGTGTTTAAAATATTGAATATGTTCAAATATTCAAGAAATACTTCTCTTGAAACTTGTGTATAATTTTTAAATTTGACAATTTTTTAAGAATTTAGATGTGAAAGAAGTTTAAATATACTGTTTTTATGAGCCCTCGTATAGATGGTAGATAACATTGTTCTCTTTTAAATTCGGATTTAAATAATTGATTGGTATGTGGATCAATACAATCAAAAAAGAACGGATGACAAAAAAAGGAAACTGAAAATTATCACAGACATTTTTTTCAATTTTAAAAATTACATTAGGTACAACAAAAGATATTCTACTTGATAAAGAAGAAATTCGAATTTCGATATCCAACAAAAATGCCTCTCTGGCATCTGATTTGCGAGAAGCGTGAAAAAAACGGAAACGTGAATAATGAACGGTTTTTCACACGTATCTTATAATCTGGATGCACCTGCGAATCATTTTACAAATATCTTACAGATAATGGGCGATTTAAAATTTAAATTAGAAGGATCTTTCTGTCGGATCTCCCGAGAAAAAAGTTCCTTGTCCAAACTATCAAAACGGATAATGTTGAATATTTTATGGGTTTTATTTATCAGACAGAAAATTCGGAAAGTATCCTAGGCAAAAGAAACCACTTTTATGTAAGTAATAAAATTAATAAAGAGGTGAAAATAAGGATTGCTGACTTTAATGCTTCCAAATGGAGTGAAATATATTAATATACTCTCTTATTTTCAGAACGCACAGAAGAAAAGAAAACTAGATCCCTTTCGCGGTATCTACTAGGAAGAATAGTAGAACTATTGCTGCCAAAAAAAACCTGAAAATTACTGTAAATATTCCCTTCACTAGGAAAAGAATTTTTGATAATCTTCCTTCAGTTTCCTACATGGAACGCTCACTTGGGAAAGGTTCTCCATAAGACTGAACACGATGACCTCGGTTTTTCTTCACCGAGTAAGTGAAACCGCACCCTTGCTAGGCTTCGCACTCACAGAGTATGCGCTCCGCGGTTTCGTCTTCTTCCTGGCAGAACCTGCATAGGCTGTCATCTGCAAGGCCAATTGTGTGCATATGTTTCCTCAGCCTACAATGTCCGGTCAACATTCCCACCATCATCTTCGTCGTTTCCCGACTTTGACTTAGTAGGTCGTGTGGCAGTTTTGTCGAAGGGCTTTTAAGGAATAATTTTGCGTGTCTTTGTCCTGGGGTTTCATACCACCAGCGCAACGCCTGGTTGTTTATCCATTTGTGGATGCTCTCTTTACTTAGGCATTTTGCAATTCCACAGGAAGGTTCTGGCCCTATCATGACTTCCGTTGCTCCCTGCTTGGCTAATTCATCAGCCTTTTCATTGCCTTTCATTCCTTGGTGGCCTGGTACCCAGGCTAGGGTCACTCTATTATGACTGCCTAATCTATTTAGGGCCTTTCGAGACTCCCACACCAGATTTGATGTTATCTTATATGAGCGTATCGCCTCGAGTGCTGCTTGGCTGTCGGAGTAGATGACGATTCTTTGGTTATCCACCTCCTGTCTCATGAACTCTTCTGCACAGCATTGCACCGCCAGTACCTGTGCCTGAAAGACAGTAGTATGTTTCCCTAGACTTAGAGAGATCGTGATCTTCTCTTGTATCCCATATATTCCGGCTCCTACTCCGGAGTCTGTTTTCGAGCCATCAGTCTACCAGTTGAGATTCGCTGTTATAGGAGGCCCTGCTTCCCAGTCCTTCCTCTCCGGATTGTAAACTGTATAATCGTTTTTAAAACTATATTGTGGGGCAATCTGATCCGTTGGCATTCCCAGTATTGGATCTGCCTTTATTTCTTCATATAGCTCTTTGTAGACCTTACCGTGTTCTTGGCTTATCGGAGAAGGTCCCTGTAATAATCTGTGACTAACAGATCTTGCATTTCCTTGAATGAGGATATGCAGTGGTGGTAGGTTTACTATTACCTCCAAGGCCGCAGTCGGAGTTGTTTTCATGGCCCCTGTGATACTTAAGCAGGCCTGCCTTTGAATACCACATAGCTGCCTTTGCGCTACAATCTGCAGACAACTGATCCATAGGTTATCATTGGCCTCACAACCTTTGTATATAACCATTTGGTCATGTTGGGATTTAATCACCAATTCTTTCCACACATTTGCCTGCACCTTCCAAGGGCGATTCTGGCCTTGTGTGTGGTTTTTGAAAACTGTTACTAGCCTGTTCACTGAGAAAACATCTAAACAAAATGGAGAAAGTCGGTGGGTCTTTGTGCAGCTTACAAAAGGCACTGAAGACAACACATTTCGAACATGAAATAACCATGGGCAAGGATGAGTGGAGGTGGAGAAAAAGTTTTTGCCGCACTCTTTTTTAAAATCTGTTATATGCTACCAACAACCAAATAATTTTGTCGAGATACTGTTAACATAAATAAAATAATAAACAATTTAAAATGATTTTTAGCTCGAGCGTATATCTGTAAATAAAGGCGCATAAAAAACATGAACGAACAATTTATCGCAAAAGAAAGAAACGTTCACCCAACCACCCCTTTTCATGCTGCTCGCTTCGACTGGAACGTAAAACGTCGACATTTGAAATATCGTCTGTATGCTCCGTACGTTTTACATACTTATATATTGTTGTGCCATGTGCCAGACTTATCTAGATATATTGACTCGGTATTTGTCTTAAATAATAATAAATTAAGGTTGTATTTTCTTTACGGTGCTGCCACTCAAAAGAAATAACTGTTTGTGATCGAAAATTGGCTTTTTCCTTTGTTTCAACGAAAACAAATGTTCTGGAATTAAAATAGAAATCTATGTGTCTTATTCTTTGCGAATTACCACAAAAAAATTCGTTTCTAGATTGGTTTAGAAAACGACCTTTGTAACAAGATTGGAGCGTATGATTACTAACTTAGTAATTATGTTCTTTTATTAACAACGTTTCTAAATCTTTTTCAGTAAATCCCTTTCATCGTATAGACGTATGAAAATTACCATTTCACATTGTTTTCCTTGTAGTTGCTGATTTTGCGTGCGAAGATGGTAAATATAATGTGTCGTTATTTTCTATTAGTATTAGATTAGATTAGATTAGAATTGGAGTGGCTCTTTGTCCTATCCCACTGCGACCTTTGCAGATCTATTGTGGTCCTCCTTATATTTAAAGCTCAATATCTAGCTTTATTCTTTTTATTAGACCTAATAGCCTGGATACCGCAGCCTTGCTAGGCCTTCGCACTCACAGAGTATGTGCTCCGCGGTTTCTTCTTCTTCCTGGCAGAACCTGCATAGGCTGTCATCTGCAAGGCCAATTGTGTGCATATGTTTCCTCAGCCTACAATGTCCGGTCAACATTCCCACCATCATCCTCGTCGTTTCCCGACTTTGACTTAGTAGGTCGTGTGACAGTTTTGTCGAAGGGCTTTTAAGGAATAATTTTGCGTGTCTTTGTCCTGGGGTTTCATACCACCAGCGCAACGCCTGGTTGTTCATCCATTTGTGGATGCTCTCTTTACTTAGGCATTTTGCAATTCCACAGGAAGGTTCTGGCCCTATCATGACCTCCGTTGCTCCCTGCTTGGCTAATTCGTCAGCCTTTTCATTGCCTTTTATTCCTTGGTGGCCTGGTACCCATGCTAGGGTCACTCTATTATGACTACCTAGTCTGTTTAGGGCCTTCCGACATCAGATTTGATGTTATCTTATATGAGCGTATCGCCTTAAGTGCTGCTTGGCTGTCGGAGTAGATGACGATTCTATGGTTATCGACCTTCTGTCTCATCAAACTCTTCTGCACAGCATTGCACCGCCAGTACCGCTGCCTGAAAGACAGTAGCATGTTTCCATAGGCTTAGAGAGATCTTCTCTTGTACCTCATATATTCCAGCTCCTACTCCGGTGTCTGTTTTCGAGCCATCAGTACACCAGTTGAGATTCGCTGTTATAGGAGGCCCTGCTTCCCAGTCCTTTCTCTCTGGGATGTAAAGTGTATAGTCGTTTTTAAAGCTATATTGTGGGGCAATCTGATCCGTTGGCATTCCCAGTATTGGATCTGCCTTTATTTCTTCATATAGCTCTTTGTAGACCTTACCGTGTTCTTGGCTTATCGGAGAAGGTCCCTGTAATAATTGTATGAGGATATGTAGTGGTGGTAGGTTTAATATTACCTCCAGGGCTGCAGTCGGAGTCGTTTTCATGGCATAGTATTAAAAACAACCCAAATCCTACTGAACTATAGTATTTATTTGAAATTTACCTGCACATATTTTCGATAACATCTGTTAAATAAAACGTGTTTCGTTAGCATATCTTTGAATCCAAAGAATAAAAGGACACCATCTGTTGATACAAATTTTCCAAAACTTCAGATAAAAACCGTCATCCAACTTTAATTGTAAAGTTGAGAAACAATCCAACTCCGCGAATTCGTATACTATCTCTATAGTAGGTAGGGAAGGGTTAGCGGAATTTTTACAGACGAACATTATATGAGAAGCATGAAATTTTCAGGTAATCCTTTTGGGGACTCAAATTATGTTCCGTTGCGCAGGAGTTTAACTAAATAAAAGGACAATTAACGTTTTTATATATTTACTCTTCCATTTCCTTTCTTAAAAGTTAAGACGACGATATAATATGTCGCTAACCCGTACTGGAAGTTTGCGCCCTTCAGATTTGCCACAAATCGAAACAGAAAACGGAATTTTATTGCTGGCTGCAACCGCGTGGAAAAATTTCAATTTGCGCCCATGTTCAACATTATTAATTTTCGAAATGATTTTTCTGCAGTATGGGCTCTCGTTCCATCAAATAGAATAACCCATTGCGAGTGGCATTTATACCCGCTAGCACTTCAAAACCCAACTAAACATTTGTCTTTATTCTTCCAATTGGGTGAAGTAGTGGCCGCAGGAAACACGAGAGAGTCTACGGAGTACAGGACCGTCACAGACAGAAAATTCTTCATCTCGTTCAGTTATCGGTTATCATAATTTCCTTGCTCCTTCATATTTTCATTATAATATACTACCACTTAGTATTCATCAATCTATACTCCTTTCAAGGATTTGGAAATACTGAGATGATATAATGAAAAAGTTGAGGGAACTCGACACAGAATACCTACAGTATCTGTATCTGTAGAGTAGGGAGGGTGAGTGTGTAGGCTTACAGCACTTAGGCCACATGTGACCCATTGTACATCCTCCCGAAGTGTTGTCCTCCTAGGTCATTGTCCATCCTGTCCTTCTCAGGAAGGTGGACAGGTCACTAGAAGACATCTCCTTTATATCGGCAGGTGTAGGCCAAGACTCACCGAACACACTCTCTTATTGACGATCACTCCGGACACTCGCATAAGACATGCCTGACAGTTTCATCTTCCTGTTCACACATCCTGCATAGAGGTGTGTCCACTAGCCCCATAGTATGGAGGTGTTTCCTTAGTTGACAGTGACCAGTCAGAAATCCTACTGTTAAGCGTAGGTTTTTCCTGGTCATCGCCAAATATTTCTTCGGCGCCAGCTTCCCAGGGTCGCCCAGGGTGATCCTGGCAAGACTGCATCCTTTGATTCCATCCCATCTCTTAAGTGATTGAGCATGGGTGTAACGTTTGGCTAGTTCCGCAATTGTCGAAGTCGTTAGGCCGTAGATGTCACTGGGTCCTAGAATTTTTAGTCCAGCGGCTTCCCTGGCTAAGGATTCAGCAATACGATTTCCTTTACTCCTGTCGTGCCCTTTAACCCACCTCAGGATAATATTGTTATCTGACGAGGCGTTAGCTAAATCTTGATGGCACTCTAGTACTAGCCTCGATATAACACGTTGTCTGTTCAAGGCTAATAGGGCTTGTCTACTATCTGTGCAGATTATTATGTTTTTGCCAGAAATTCCTCTTCTGGATAGTTCTTTTGTGGCAATTGAGATACCAGCCAGTTCTGTTTGAACCACGCTGGTATTGTTTCCCATTCCCCACTTAATCTTTAGGCTTAGTGCTCTCGAGTAAACTCCACATCCTGAGCCTTCTTTCATTTTTGAACCATCTGTATATATGCGTATTGCATTTGCAGCATATGGCTCTGTGTTCTGTTTTATTTGAATTTTGAAGGGTTTGTTAAACAAAAACCTGAGTTCAATTGCATCGTTAGCTGCCTGCAGCAGAGGTAGCGCAGTGAGCGCTTCCTGCCATAGGCTTAACCTCAATTGGCTCACTCCTACTTCGGGGCTTACACCAGCCGTGCGCAATCGTACCATGGCCATTAACGCAACCTCCTTGACGTGCAGGTCCAGAGGGGTCAGACCAGTAATTAGTTCCATTGCTGCGGTTGGTGTTGTTCTCATGGCTCCTGTGATGTTTAAGCAAGCCATTCGCTGTATTTGATATAATTTTTGGGTCTTATTATTGCAGTGTAGATCCAGGTGACCACACGGGGTGACAGACCCCTTGTGCGTCCCACTGTCCTCCGACACTGCTCATAAGCCACATATGCTCTTTTTGCTTTGCTGTGTAGATGAGAGTTCCATGTTAGTTTCCTGTCGAGGGTAATACCAAGGTATTTCACCTCTTCCGAAAAGTTTAGTTTGCTTTTGAAGATTTCGGGAGGTTTCAAACCCGATAAACTTCATTTCCTGGTGAAAAGGACCATCTCAGTCTTTCTGGGATTGATCGACAGTGAGTGTTCCTCACACCATTTTCAATTAATTTAAGCCCATCCTGCGCTCTATCGCACAGTGTGTT
>CAJUYG010000073.1:161677-192802 GCA_910591675.1 Galerucella calmariensis | reverse complement strand
TATTTTGTTTTGCAACGTCATCGTCTTTTTATCGTAAATAAACCATAAGTAGATGTTGCCAGTCGGACTCCCTCATGAAGGGTACCGTACCATTATCTATTATAATGAATATTCTGCTAAATATTTCAAACGTCTACCTGTTGTCGTTTTTAATATCAATCAGAATAATTATTTAAAAATAAAATTAACAAACAAAAAACTTCTTCACGGGGAATCGAACCCGGGTCTACCGCGTGAGAGTCTGGTTTGCTTACTACCTGACCACCGAGGAATATGCAAATTGTTTATCTATAACGTCAGATGTATTACATAATTTTTGCTTAAAAGGAACTAAAGTTCTTACCGTGTGTCCCGCGACACGTTTTACCTTTTTATGTTAATTAAAGCTCTGTAAATTGGAAGATTATCATAATACTGCCAGAAAGTCTTTCGAGTGTTATTTGATATCACAGATCCACTCGAACTTTTAATATACCGCATACGGTAGGTTGGAAAGAACAAACACAAATATATGAAGGAACCTATATTTTTCGGAAACTTTCCTTAATAATCCCATTGATAGTTGAAAAATAGATAGTACGGAATATTATTTTTATAAAATAGCGTAAGAATAGACTCCCGGGCTTAAATTGACTGCTGTTGAAGTATATCTCGGTGGCTACACACTTATCAGTGAAATAAAATCGATAATTTCTTTGGCACATACGAACACCAATAAATAAAAATTTTAGGAGACACTGGAGAAATTGGGAAGTACATAGAATGCCACTTTCTTCTGTTAACAATTAAAAATAAACAAGATTTCTTTTCAACCCGAGCCTTGGAATTATTACAAGCGAGTGGTTAATGTGTCAGTCCTAATAAAATGGCCACAAAAATTCTCGATGAAAACCAGTTAGCAACGTTAGAACAAGCCAGTTGGGTGTAGTCGAATTTATTCTGAATTTTACGGCGAATCCGCTTGAGCCGCCGGCCATACCTTTCCGAATAGAAATGTTTTCTCTGATTGGCTCATCAAGTCAATCAGGGCATATTTAATAGAATTTTGAACACGGCTGATTTGGAAATAATCTTATAACTTTTAGTGATATGAGCAAGGCTTTTAAAACTACTCTTCCTGGTTATTAAATGGACAGATGTAGGTGCTGTGGAATAGCAGAAGAAGCTTGTAGTTGCATAGCAACTTACCGACCGTCACCAAATGATTTTCGCGCGGCGTTGCCGGATTGAAAGAAATCCATAACATCTTAAAAAAATGTTTACCTTCAGATATTGAGTAATTGAAAAAAAGGTGTTAATAGACAAAAGAATGCGACAGACTCAAAAAAATATAAAAAATTCGAGCGTTATAGTGTCTCAGATTAAATGCAAATCGCTCGTTCAGCAGATTCACTCAATCATTCAATCTAAAACGTCCCGATAACTCACCATGTTGAGTCGGAATCTGGCTTCAACAAACTCATATTTTTTGCTGCCCGCGTCGTTGGGAAACAGTATGCGAGAGCCACTACATATTTCACAGAAATAGTCTGGTCGAGATGGGGTGTACCTGCGATCCGCAAGGCGGTCGAGATGTTTTTGTGCTGATTAAGAATCTGTTATTTGACCCTCGAGTGGCAATTTGCGGTGATAAAAAAAAGTTTATTACAAAGAGGGAGAATGTTATTTGGACCAACAAAATTTATATGTTCCTTCAAGTCGGGATTTATCCTTCTTTATTAATTCAAATTCAATTTGTTTACAAGGTTATTAATTATTATAGTGAGGAACGAAATATTAGTGAAGATTTTATTATTTGGCAAGGCTGAATGCTGGCATCTCAATTGCCGCAAAAGAACTGACCAGAAAAGTAATTTCTGGCAAAAACATAACAATCTGCACTGATAGTAGACCAGCCCTATTAGCCTAGAACAGACAACGTGTTATATCGGTGCTAGAGCTAGAGTGCCACCAAGATTTAGCTAACACCTCGGCAGATAACAATATTATCCTGAGGTGGGTTAAAGGGCGCGACAGGAGTAAAGGTAGTCGCATTGCCGATTCTTTATCCAGGGAAACGGCTGGACTAAAAATTTTAGGGCCCAGTGACACCTACGGCCTAACGATCTCGACAATAGGGTACAAGCATAAATTTTGCTATTGGTGGGAATTGACGCTTTATCAGGTCTCCTAACACCTTGCATGCCTATTTTTTCAAAAAAATATAAACTTTACTTTTAAAACGACTTTGAAAATCATAAAATTTGAAAGTCCGCCAAAACGCGCTTTACGTCATAAAGATGGCTGCCCCATGGTGAGACGTCATTTGTTCACGTTCTTATTCGCGTATCACGCTTTGAGTTCTTGTGACCTAATTTGTTTCTGAAAGCTTTAAAAATAGATAAAGCCGAAAAAAACTTGGTATTACAAGTATTGCATTGTTCCAGTGTATAAATCAACGTCTATTAAAACTCCAGACAAAATATTTGTTACTTTACCTGGTGGCGCAAGCAAAAGTACACGCGAGAGAAGGGCATTACTTTTGTTTGTGAAGACCATTTTAATGTAAGTACCTACATCTATGCTGGTAATTTTTATTCTTAAATAGTTTGAGGTTATGTACCTATATGTCTAAGAATCAACCATAAAAACATCATTTTCTTACGACCACACATCGAAATATGGTTGGTATATATTAAATAAATAAAACATAGTTTAAATCGTACTTACGATAATGCTTTAACTCCTCTTATTTCCTCTGCATTAAAGCAGCTGTTTGACTTCATAAATTCAAGCAGCATAAATAAGTCTACTTTGGGAAATTTATCAGTTTGTGCTTTTACAAAACCTTCGCTAGCCATATCTTTACTCACAAAATATTAAAGAATCGTCACTGAACACTGAACTAGTAAATAAAATATATTCTTCCAAAAGTTTCAAAATATCCTCGGAAATATCGAATATTTATGTCTACTTTCCACTTTACGATGACTTTTAGAAATAAAAAAATGCACACACAAACACGTAATGGTCTCAAACAAACATATAAATGATATTTTTACGTCGATGAAGCAATTAATAGTTGATTAAAATACAATATAAACACACAACTACACATAACCTAATGCAATACCGGTCATATTGACATAAGTAAACACAAGAGATATGACATCACACGTATCATCGGTAGCGTTCGGAAATCTTCGGGTTGTGATCGGAAAGTGCATTGAAATTTGAATTTTATTTTAAAATTTGGGAGTAATTTCCAAAGAAAACTGGTATATTTCCTATCTTTAGTAATTTTTGATATCATATTTACTATTATAAATTAATATCCAAGCAAAATATGAAATATGCGTGTACTCTATTGCGGAACTAACCAAACGTTACACCCATGCTCAATCCCTCAAGAGATATGGAATTAAAGGATGCAGTCTTGCTAGGATTACCTTGGGCGACCCTGGGAAGCTGGCGTTGAAGAAATATTTGGCGATGACTGACTGGCCACTGTCAACTAAGGGAGCACCTCCATACTATGAGGCTAGTGGACACACCTGTATACAGGATGAGTGAACAGGAAGATGAAACTGTCAGACATGTCTTATGCGAGTGCCCGGAGTTATCGTCGATCAGAGAGTATGTGTTCGGTGAGTCTTGGCCTATACCTGCCGATATAAAGGAGATGTCTCCTAGTGATCTGTCCACCTTCCTGGGAAGGACAGGGATGGACGATGACCTAGGAGGACAACTCCTCGGGAGGATGTACAATGGGTCACATGTGGCCTAAGTGCTGTGAGCCTACATACTCACCCTCCCTACTCTACAGATACAGATACAAGGCTGAATGCAGTTTTGCCAAACGAAGAGCTTCAAACCTCACCGGAATCTTTTCAATCCAGAATTATAATGACGTTGTGTAATAGATTATTTATTTAGCGTATGGTTATAATTGGATTTAGAGGTTCAATGTCTTCAGCCATTCAATGGCTCCGTTTTGTAAATTCTTGATTTCTTCAATATCTCCGTTGTAGGCAAGAAGTGGACACTCCATCATGATGTGGTCTGTTGTTTGTTGAGGATGACCGCAGACACAGCTTTCAGTATCCGAGAGGCCCCATTTATACATCAATGAGTTGCAGCGGCCGTGATGAGTTCGAAGCCTGTTTAAGTTGCATAGCACCTTTCTTGGCAATTTATTTTCCAAAGGGCGGTGTAATAGATTATTTTATAAGACATGGATTAGTTACGACTTTGCCGCAATGGGCACTTTTGTAGAGCGAAATATCTGTCCGAGGTCAATTCTGTATGTCCAAGGAGGAACGAAATACTTCCTCTCCATGAAACACCCACCACTCTAGACTCGATTGGTATCGATACACTCACCGGAGAGAGGAATGGGACATTGTCTCTTTCTTTTTCTATAGCCTTCTCTCTTTCATTCACATAATGACAATACGGAACATAATTATTTGCCGTATCAGTAAATAGAAGTATACATATCATTTGTATATGCATATAGTGACCCGTAAATATTTTAAATAAATGTTAATCCATTGAATCTCACGCAAAGCGAGCTTCCGGCGGTTGTTTGGGAAGCTTGGTTCTTAATTGAGATAGCAGCTAATTCGAAACAACAAGCAAGAAACCGAAGGTAATCCGAAAAAAGCACAAATTGAATCATTAATTAAATGTTGCGGTAGGCGAGCGTCTGGTCCTAACAATATTTATCAATGACAGAGCATATAAATTGTAGTTATTTCTAGGCAATGAACAAGATTTATAGTAAAGGATTTACCTTGTAAGCGCCCAAGTGATTAACAACGCATGTGAAATAGACATCTCGTCCCTGGGTGACTGTGTGATTCTCCAGGGGAGCCAAGAACTCCGGCTCGGGATCGGGTATTTGACCTGTAACAAAACGAAAGATAACTGCATAGACTTGCCAACTAGATAAGTGAAGTGAAGTAAAGATATTCGCGGGTATAATCTGGTGAAAGCGAACCGCGGACGTGTTCTGTGTACCGAATCATAGTCGTAGCAGCACGAGAATTCAAATATCCCCAAATGGCGCACTCCTTAACTTTAATCCGAGATGATTTTTTTTTTCTTTCGGGTTCAAGGAAAAAGCTCGGTTCAGATCCACTCTTTTCTTTCATAATGGACTTAATACTGTATCTCTTTTCGTAATAAATATTTTCATTTTATTGGCAGTAATTTATTAAAAAAACTCTTGAGTGAAACACAAACTGAGGTTAAGGACACTCAAAGTTTTTTCTGCCAATTATTTGTGCTGTTGTCAGTTGTATAAGTCCTATACAAAATTGCGGGTCTCAAATGAATCTCATTAACTAATTTTGCAATGTCCAAATTTTCCATTGTTGTCTTGGAGATCAACTGGGTTGGCAGCACTGAGACATTCAAAACGTCGGGGTATGCTTGGTAAACTCGGCGTTTACTGTTCAACTGCTTGGACATTTCATTGTAGTTAGTCGTGTTGATCTTACTATGGTTGTGTTCTCCAATTTTCCCATGCTAGGTTTCTGCACACTATTAGACCTTTTCGTGTTTGTTCCACAGAATTTGACCATCTAGGGTCAGACCTAGACGCTTGACTTCTCATCTTTGTTCAACTTTGCTTCAATACTGGTTTGAGGTTGGGTTTTCTTTTCTCAGTGAGAACTTATAGGATGGATTTGGTTAGAAATGTCACAAAGGGGATTCGCCAAAGTCCCCTCCGTTAAGCACGAATTCTATTTAGGGTTGGTAAATAGATAGAGGAAAGTCACCAAATATGGAATAGTATCCTAATATGGAATGCCTTCATTTCTCTAAGACTATAAGTATGAAACGCAACACTCGACCATCTTCTGTTTCATTCGGTCTACTAACTATCGCACCCACACCATCGAGTCAGTTGCGCGAATGCTTCGCGTGTGGCAGGCGTGTTTTGTTTTGTTGCGTGCAAAAAATTTAAAAGGTAAGTAATAAATGAGTATTACCAGCTGTTATGTTCGTTTACGTAAGTGTTATACTATTTACTATATCGGTATTATGTTTATTTCACCATTTTGTGATCTTTTGTCATTAAAATATTGTGACTTTAAAAAATATTTAGAAGGGTTTGAACTAGTATTAAAATCCAAATATGGACAGTCGTCGGTGTCTAATTATGGAATATTAAATTAAATGCTTGATGTGTGGGCTCTGGGCATATTATGATTGTGCTGATCCAGAGTTTGATTCTTGGATCTGTTACTTGTCCTTATAGATCGAATATAAAATTTCTATGATATGAAGAAGAATATAAAAAATACATTTTCAATAATATGCGACATTTCAAAAGATTTTATAATCCTTGTTACAGAAAAATCGACTAGGTATATAACTTCTTTTAAATCAGTAATACGCATTATGGCTCTGTATTAAAATTGTTTTGTTTCGTTAAAAAAACCTATTAGTATTCCCCATTTTTATTCTGTTATTAGAATCAACAAGGAGAAATAAAACCTTGCCCCTTGACAAACAAATATTTCTTCAAGGGAAAATGAGATTAGTGCCTCTGTGTACTGTATTCTGTTTTACTCTTTCTCTGGTCTGTTTGTTCATTATTACGACAAAACTGATTTATTTTTATACATCGGATACATCGGTTGAATATCCAATTAGTAAAAAAAATTCTAATTGTGAAAAACTGGGCCGCTTTATGAAATAAACATTATGTAATTTAGCTAGATTATTTCAGAATACTTGGATTATGATTGAACCTAACCAAAAATTACAATGATATAATATGAAAAATATATTACTGCTAACCAGTACATCTTCGGTGTGGCGGACAAAGACGATGCAGAAGATTGCACCGATGAGATAAGACAGCAGCACTAAGAGCCTTATTTGGCCTTCTTCCACTCTTCGAGTTAATGGAACTTTCCTCTACTCCTAACTTGTGGAGGTGTTTCCTCATACAGCAGTGCCCTGTTAGGAGTCCTGCTATCTTCCTTAGCCTACTCCTTGGTAGTTCAGTAGCTGCCCTAGCGTGTCCAGTGTGCTGGTTCCTCAGCCACTTCCTCGTCCCATGCGTATTTTTTGTTTTGTTAGGCCCAGGGTCGGGCCCGGGCCGCAGAAAGGAGCTGCCGCCCCTTCCGCAGCCAGTGCATCCGCCATCTCGTTGCCTTCAAAGCCAGAGTGGGCTGGAATCCATTCTAGCCGCACCACGTTCCGCCTTGCAAGATTAGCAAGTCGTTCTCGAAATTCGTTAGCAAGGCCTGAATTCCAGGAGCCGGGGCTTCTTGACGTGCCTGCACTCTTCCCCTCTTCGCACGTATCCCAGCCGTTTCAAGCACAGGAAAGCCCTCCCAGCCTCAGCCTCGATCACATGGTGAAGAGGCCGAAGACCAAGGATCACTTCCATCACAACAGTTGGTGTAGTCCTCATGCAGCCAGTTGCCCCCAAACTCGGCCACCAGACCAGAGCCGCATATGTGAGCATAGCCAGCATAATCACTCTATAGAACCATATGATCGTTTTGGGGGTCAATCCCCACCTCGGACCAATAGCCCTCCTACAGGCCCAATACGTGTTTGTCACCTTGCTTAGGCGACTATCAAGATGAGCCTTCCATGTCAGTGATTTATCAAGGCTACTATAGTTCTTATCGGTCCTAGATATGATGTAGAGGTTCTTCCCAAAGATGAAACCTGGTATACAGATGGATCAAAGACCATGGAAGGTACAGGAGTAAAAGCAAATAGTTAATCAATTGGGAAACACTGCTTACTAGAAAGCAGCACTGCATTTCAGGCGGATATTCAGGTAACCCTAAAATGTGCCAGAATCAAAGAATACAGGACTGATAAACATATCAACCAACAGTCAGGCAGCTTTTGATATTTTAAGGAATGGAACAAACTGTTCATAAGAAAAAACATAAACCATCCAGATTGGTGGTAATTTAATTTGCTTGCTTTCAAGAAACAATTTAACTTGTAGGTCACTTATTCTCCCTTTACGTTACACCATTTTTGTCGTTTTAAAATTAGAAAAAAGTTGTGTTATCCTTCCTCTTTTTATATCATCCCAACAGCGATTGCTATTCAAATGAGTAAAGATTCAAGTCATGATTTTCTGGCAACATGCAACCTTAAATTTACATGTTATGTGAGAGTGAATGAAAATAAAGAAAGTAAACAAGTATAAAATAGTGCGGTATTCAGGGCATTCGAGGTAAAGAATATTAGATTCTTGTTGTTACGATATTTGACGCGTCTCCGGAGAATGTTTCACCAATGCAAATAGTTGATCGTGAAGTTGCCTCCGACTGCCTAATATACTTCTATTTGTGCAACATCCCAAGACAAGAGAAAACGGTTTAATGCGGAAGATATTTGCTACGAACACAAAACTGATGTCTTACAGCTTCGCGACATAAAAATAAATTGATCACCAAATATTCAAATTAAATGTATAAAAATAAAATATGTCATCTCCTATTTTATGTCCCTTGTGCTATAAAAAATGATCATGGTCGAATTTGATAACCAAATTAAATGTTGTTGATCAAAACATTCATTTGGTGAAATCAGTTAAAGGGATAATAACAAAAGTATTCAAAATAAGCTTTATTTCATCGACATATTCTAAGCTAATTAGAGAGCATTGGTATTACCCATATTTAAATCAGTAGTACAGGGAATGAAGCTCAAAAAAAGGTAAAACCTCGCAATTTTTTCGTCCAGCATGGATTGACTTGAAATTTTAACAGGAGGTAGGTGATAGCCGAAGGTTCAAAATATATACCGAACCGAAGGTCGCTAAACGGTTTTTAGGGGTGAAAACTACCCTTATTTGTCAAAAATCATAAAATAACATTTTAAACCTGAAAATGGGTAAGATTTGGTTTGGATAAGTTGAATAATGATTGTTTTGAGCTTTGGAATACAATTTCATCATATTTCAACCCTTAAAAAGCAGCCCCTGTTACAGCTTAACCGGTTTTGTACATTATTATGCTTCCAAGTGTACTATACCATACTATTGGAATTTTTCGAAAAAAAAATCGATTGGTTTTTTTAACGTATTTCCTTCATTTTTGATGATAAAAAGTTTATTCAAAAACGATTTTGTAGGGTTTTCCAGGAACTACAAGGATCTGTAAGTTAAATCTCTTCAGACCCTTTCGTTTTTAAATGGGGTGAGTTTAAAGGGCTAAAAAAAGTGGTGCTCGTGCGAAAATAGACGTTTTAAACGGCTATATCTCGTCAAATATTAACTGTACAAAAAATCTACTTACAGGAAAATTTTTGTCAAAAAAAAAGCTACAATTTCGTTTTTTAACTTTACTTGTATCTCTAATATTTTCGGAGTTATTTTGAAAGAAAGGTAAAAAATACAAAATTATGAAAAATAACTTTTTACTTTAAGCCATAAATTTTCGAAAACTATGAATTTTAAATTGGTCAAACTTCTTGGACATATTAACCATACATGTATAAAGAGAATTGCACAAGGGTAAAGATCAATTTTAATTAGGGGGGTAGTTAGGGGGTTGTTTTCACCGATTTTTTTGTATAAAAAATTAAGTACTGACATTATTTTTGTCATAATTCACTCAATTTTGATGCTACAGACCTTTTTTTTTAAAGAAAGGTCTAATTATGCTCTTTGAAAAATATTCTATGAGTTTTCTACGAAAAATGCATCATTTTTCTGGTATTTGACTTTGAATCTATCACATTTGGCATTTGGGAAAAAAAGCTAACCATTGATGGGCCATATCTCGGTTCCAATTGGTTTGAGAAAAATTATAAAAAAGAGTTTTGCTTGTTTTTTAAAAAGCTACAATTTTGCTCTCTACAGTTTTTTTGATAAAATGCATAATTTTCGAGTTATCCGCGAAAAACATATCAAAAACGTCGATTTTTTCCTCTAAGAGGCGTTACTTTCAATCGCGAATATTGATTTTACAAAAAAATGTATAAAACATTTTTGCTTAGAATCACTTTTTCAATCGATTCCTGTGGTTAAAATGTAATAAAAAATTGTCACCCCCGAGATGGGGTGGCAACCACCCCCAAGGCTTGAGCACCCTTCGGTTCGATATATATTTTGACCCTTGGGCTATCACCTACCTTCTGTTAAAATTTCAAGTCAATCCATGCTGGACGAAAAAATTGCCAGGTGAAATGCTTCATTCCCTGTACTACAGTTCCAAATTGTTCAATACTTATTTCGTGTACGAAGCAGGGTATTAATCATCATGTTAATTATAATCCTGGTTACTGGTTATTAGTGGTATATGATTAGTAATTTGATATATGATTAGTTAATAATTTGAGAAGAAACCAAAAATAGGTGGTGAAGGACCGAGAAAATAAAAGAAAAAATTATCTAGCTCCAAGTTTTTTCAAGATTTGTTGGCTGAAAACTTGAATATATCATTTTATGAGGACATTAAAACGAAATGATTAATTTTATGAAGAGAATCTAAATGCTTAGTGCTCATCTTGTAGGAACCACTTCATTGTGAAGGGGTTGAAGTTACTTTTACCAACTTCTGACTTCCTTGTCATATTTTCGTGAAAAGTAGGGAGATATTTATCTCCTTATATAACTTTATATTAATCAAATTATTGACTTTTAAGAAAATTAAATTGGGACATAAATGGTGGTATCATAAAATTTTCTCCCCTCTAAATACTCGTCTAATCTTCAGACCTCTGAGAAGTAACTAAACAACAATGAATCATGGACAGCTGTGTCAGTTGTGTCTCGAACTACACTAGTATATACGGTTATCAGTTGTTTCGTGAGCATTAGGGGAAGTTTTAGTGAAAAAATGATGCATTCATGAGTCGAACAATAGAGCTGGGAATCGACCTAACCGTCGTTATGTCTGCAGGATGATGATGGCACTGCCAGGGTGTGACCGCGTTAGACCAGGAATTCAAAATACGTAGATTAAACAACTTCATTGTTTTTTTCCAAATATTCGTAAATAGCATCTCCTTGTGTCGAAACGTTGACCTCGTGGTTTTTCTTCAACATAAAATAAACTGCTCTGTAAAAGTTTAGGAAGTTTTGCAGTTATATTTATTTATTTATTAAAATTGATACACATACAATTGATACAGATACACGCTGACCATCATCACCGTACACTTACTACCGACAAGTAAATTCACTTGCGTCGGAACGTTTGAAAATTTTGGTACATCTTTTCTCTGGCGCCTTACACGTCTGTTATCATAATACAACAGTTACGAGGGACAGTCGTGTGGTTAAATACGTGTATTACTGATTTACGGCACAATCCGATACAGGTTTTCAGGGCACAAAATACTAATATAGGAAAATTCATGTATTGAAGCTTAAGATTCGATAAAGTAAATTATTGATTAAATTGTTATGTTTACCAAAGTAATGATTACAAATGTTTAGGTATACTTAGTTTGGGGTGTTGTTTCTGTAATTTTTCAGTTTTAATGTTACGATTAGCAAATTTCAGTGTATAATAAATACGTAATCTTGTATACAATGGATAAAAATAATCAACTGGGAAATTTGTACAGGGATGACACAATTTAACATTCTTAAAGCTATTATTAAGCTTCATACCGACACCATATCCAGGGGCTATTTCATTAAATTGATCTATAAATGTGTTTCCCAATTCTATAACGAGCTCCACAAAATTTTCGGGAGGCACAAGCATATTACAAATGTTGGATGAAACACTATAATCTTTATATTTCATAAAAACGGTAGATTCTCCTTCTAGATCATTTATCTTAGTAAATTCTAAGCAAGTGTTACAGGAATGCTGCAATAAACATTTTTTAAGTAGGTATCCAGTGCATTCCCATCCACACTTTTTATATTTCTCTAATCAGTCGTAAACACTTTTAAAGGAGTATAGGTATTATTTGTAGTCGTAGAACTAACTGCACTTTTAAGCAATTCATATTTTGTATTAAACAAAAATGCAAATTACAAATTTTTATCCTATTATAACATTATTCCACCGTTATATTGGAAAACCGGTGGTTTCCTTTAAAGCCCAAAGCATTTTTCCAAGCTTCACATCTGCAATATAATATAGAAAATAAAAAATGTTTACTTGTATACTACTAAATTACCTCTTTTCTTACCTAATTTTGTCTTTTGCGCATCTAAAAAACGGTCTCTCTTTCAGTTTACTGCGATTATCATCAACGGAACAATATACCACTCCAGGCATTTTGCAATGAAATAAGTCACTATAATATTTACACTAAATACAACTTCATAATAAAAATATGTATAAATATTTTAATGCTGACGCAAACACAATGATCTGCTCACAAAAACGGAAACAAAACAAAAATTATATTTCCGAAATTTCGATCAGCAGTACATTAGCATTGCGTGCTCCCCTGTACTCAACACTTTCTCGATTTAAACTAGCCAGAACTCGCCAGAAGATAGGAGGAGAAGGAAATTTTCGGTAACCCATAAATCGACGAAGTGAATTTACTTGTCGGTAGTTACTGTACGGTGCCATCATGCGCTTTATAGATTTTTTCAATTAGGATTCCTGAATACATTCCCGTGTTTCTGTACAGTACTTTTGTTTTCATGGACTTTATACTGCGCTTCCTGAATAACATTTTTTCTAAAAATTCAGTTAACTTTGATTTCTTAACATTAACTGCACTTTTGTTAAATCTATGAAATTCGTCGAGAATATGTTCAGGATTAACTTCAAATGTTTTGATATCTGATCCAACCGAACTGTATTTTTTTTGCTTGATATTCATCGTATAGTTGTATCAATTCCAGCTTTTTCTTGCAGCTGTTATGTCCGCTTCAGTAGTTCGTTTTTGATTTTCATTGTCCAAGTCTCCCCCAAATTTGATTTCGTTTTCGCTCCTCTTTTCTTACCGTCTCCTATAGTGTTGTTAATATCGTTTTAAATATATTCAACCAAACGGTTACTATCTCTGTTAGCATCATGAAAATTTGTCTGTATTTATTGCTTGCTTTAAAATATGAAAACTGATTTCTAGCTCTTCGTACTCTTGTTCCACTTTTATACTGTTAATTTGTTATTCATGCGACTAGAAATTTTTATATGATAATGACTTGGGGATGAAATAAGTGACCAAATTCATACTACTGATGAAACAAAGCTTGTAATTTGTGAAATTGGAATATCATTTTTACCTAATATTGAAATAATTCTATGAAACAAAATGCAGTATGAAATTTTACTTAATTTATCTACTAAAATGACAACAAAACATGACATTGTAAACCAGATTCAACCCAAATCAGTGGAAGAATCTTTTTTTTTCTATACTTGTAAAGCTATTATTCTACGTATGGTGGTAAATATCTAACAGTATTTTCCATTGACAAAAATAGTGTGCACTTTTAGTGAACTGAATTTTAAATTTGTGTTTCATCGGTTGCGCTGCCCTAGGGATACCTTTTTAGTCGGAAAACTGATTCAGTCAGAATTCCACAGAATTTAACTTTTTTGAACACCTGGTCGAGATGCGGTATATTCACAAAAACATTCGACGTACAATAAGGACGAAATGAAACAAGAATTGGAATCATTTTTATCGTCCTCAGTGGTACATATAAATTAATTTTGAAAACATTTTTCTATTCAAATAAACCGGGTGTTTCATTCGAATCAATCACTAATCAAACTGAATTTTTTGTAGTTGAACAGAATCCTAGTACTCAACATCTAGGAGACTAGTGGATAGAAAAGGAAGAAGTTAAAGCCTGCAGATATCCTTAAATTCCTACAGGAAATAGACTAAAGAAGAATCTGGGACTCAGGAACTAAGAAGAACTAAGGGGGCACAATAGATCTATATTTCCGAATAAAATAACACATTTTCTGTTCAATGGCAACAAAATTCAAAAGGTATTGTATACAGGGTATACAGATAATTTGGGACCGAATTTGAAAATGGCACATCCGTTGTGACCACCGTTTTTACTTTAAAAAACAAATTGTTTTCAGTCTCCTATATAATTTTTCCAATATACTCATAGACATATTTATTACAAAATCTGATTTTTCATGTTTATATATGAGATACACTTCCGTTCGGAAGTGTCAACGAGGAAAAATATTTTTCAAAACGCCACCAGCGGTCGTTATTTAAATGATTATATATTGTGTTTCATGTACGGAAAAATATCCTTCAGGAACCAATTTTCGCACAGTAAATTGAAAGTATCAACGATCCCAACGTTAACATACATACAGTGCGGAACAGCCAAATGCAATAAATTCAATAACGAATAAATGAGGGAAAAACTCTTGGAAATGTCGATGTGAATTTTTTAATGCGCATTTCTTTTTTTAACAAAAATAATATAGATCATGTGTCATGTGACAGTGGCCAATACAAACTTCCTTATTTTAAATGCAACCGTCTGTATATTATTTATTTTTGGCCACTATATGGTTTTTTTGTTTCACACTGTATGTAGACTAATTTCCTGGATCAATACCTACCATGCCACCGCAGAACTCTCCAGCGACAGAACTGGATCGACCACGATGGGCATCCAGGATAGACTGGCGAACAGCGAAGGCAGTGGTAGATGCGCAAAAGACAAAATGGGCTATTAACAGCTTCAAACCATATAAATCACCGGGACCAGACAGGATTTATCCTATCCTATTCCAAAAAGGAGGCAACACACTGCACTACAGGGTAAGTGAATTGCTCAGAGCTAGCCTAGCTCTAGGGCATATTCCAAGAACCTGGCAACGCATCAGAGCTACATTTATACCAAAACCTGGAAAATCTTGACAGGACACGGCTAAAGCTTCGAGACCTATCAGTCTAATGTCATTTTTGCTGATGACTCTTGAGATACTTCTCGACAGACATATCAGAGACTGTATACTGGCTACAAGACCAATACACCGAGATCAATATGCATACAGAGAAGGAAAATCAACCGAAACAGCATTACATCAACTCATAAAAAGGGCTGAATACGTGCTGGAAAACAAAGAGGTATTGCTCGCAGCCTTTCTTGATATAGAAGGAGCTTTTGACAACACCTCCTATGAATCTATAGCTAAGGCGACGAGGAATTCTGGGATCGATGCCACGAGCTGCAGGTGAATAGACTGCATGCTCAGAAGCAGGCTCATAGAATCAACTCTGATGTGGGAGACAATGGCCGTACGTGCAACCAGGGGTTGTCCGCAGGGGGGAGTACTATCCCCGCTGCTGTGGAACCTGGTCATGGACGGGCTCATCAGAACCCTACACAGAGACGGATTTAACACCATAGGATATGCAGACGACCTGGTAATTCTATCCCAAGGTAAATTCAACAGTACAACCAGAGACAGACTCCAGATGGCTTTAAATTTAGTAACGGGCAGGACTGTAAAAGAAGGGCTACGTATTAGTCCTTCTAAGACACAGATAATTGCGTTCACCAGAAGAAGGAAAAGGGAAGGACTTGGCCCTCTGACGCTTCAAGGTGAACCAATACGATTGTCGGATGAAGTAAAATATCTTGGGGTTATCCTAGACCCAGGCTTAACTTGGAACCGACACCTCCAGCACGTGATCAGGAAAGCAGAGGTGGCCTTCATGGTTGCCAGACGCACTTACGGCACTAAATGGGGACTTGGACCCAGCATGGTACACTGGCTGTACAAAATGGTGGTCATTTCCAGGATCACATATGCATCTCTGGTATGGTGGCCAAAAATCAAACAATCCTCTGCTATGCTGAAACTAAGCAAGGTCCAAAGACTTGCATGCATTGGCATTAAAGGGGCAATGAGGACTACTCCTACAGCGGCACTGGAGACAATGCTAGACCTTCCTCCGCTACATTGTGTCATAATGTGCGAAGCAAGGGCAGCACTAACCCGACTGGAAAAAGCATCTGACCATGACGTGGCACATGGGAGAGGACACACAGAGATAAGGCATGTGGATGATGACATTTTCAAAATGCTAACAGACTACATGATCACCAAATATATCTTTCGCAAGAACTTCGAGATTGTCATCCAAGATCGAAAGGAGCTTGAGGAAGAGAACGCACCACCACTTAGTAGGGCGAATGAACTGATCTGGTATACAGACGGATCAAAAAATGAACTCGGTACCGGAGCGGGCATATACAGCAAGACGAGCAAATATGAAGGGATCGTCTCGCTTGGCAAATACGCTTCTGTATTTCAAGCAGAGGTATATGCAATATTTGCATGTGCAGGGGCTAATAATATGAGAGCCTACAACAACAGGCAGATCAGGATCTACAGTGACAGTCAAGCCGCCCTTAAAGCACTTCAGAGCTATAGGGTGACATCTCGGCTAGTATGGGAATGCGGCGAAGAACTTAGAAGTCTGGCGACTCGGAACAGTGTAACACTGGAGTGGGTCCCAGGCCATAAGGGAATCGCAGGCAATGAAAAATCTGACGAACTCGCAAGAGTAGGATCGTCAACTCTGATGAACGGACCCGAACCTGCTGTGGGCATCCCCAGATGCTTAACGAGGTCATGGTTAAAAGGGTGGTTGAAAGAACAACACAATAAACACTGGAAGAATACGACCAGGCAAATACATGGGAAGAAATTCATGAAAGAACCATCAGAAAAAGTGGCGAAAGAACTGCTCTCAATGAGCAGGAACAAACTACGCACCATAACGGGGCTACTTACGGGACATTTTCCCACAAAAGAGCACCTAAACAAAATAGGGCTGTAAAACGGAGACCTTACATGCAGAAGATGCAAAAAGGATACCGAAACAGCTCTGCATATACTATGCAACTGTGAGTCGCTGGACCACAGAAGGCAGAAACTGTATGGTAGACCCCAAATGACTCCAGAAGACTTCTACAACCAACCAGCAAAGAACCTGTATGAGCTAATACAGGGAACGGAATGGCTGAATAGGTTGTAGTCAGAACACTAGGAGTATCCACAATAAGCCCAGGAGGCTGAGGTGGTACCGGCGAAGGGACGGCTCCTGAGAAAAAAAAAATTAAATAAAAATTTTTTTGTCTAGACGAAATAATTATATGAGCGAAGAAGAAGAATTACTACCTACTTCCATATTATTTTTAAATTATTTTCTAACGTATACAAAACACTTTTCTAACAAAAGTATTTCATTAATATTTTGAATTCGTAGTTCGCCGTTCCTGTGACATTTTTCCTTTTATGATGCTCAAGATATAAGCCATTTACACTTCACTGCCGATTCCATAACTTCAATGCACGAATATATTTCCTTTTGCACCTAAACGTCATCTTGAACTTCTGTGCAACATATAAATAAGGAAAGTGCTACTGACTTGGAAACAAGCTTTATTCTCAGAGTAAATATCTTCTTTGTTGGTTACTGAATGTTTCTTTAAAACAAATCAAAATTTTCAGAGACAAAAAATGGGTTTTAATCGTTTGAAGTATATTAATATGGACTTTTTGGAAGTTTGAATACTAAAAACTATTTAGCTATTAAATTGACAAACTTTCTCCTATTTCTGTCCAATACATTCCCTCTTCTTTTTTTATCTTGTTTTCAAAATGAAAATTCACTTTCCGTGAACCAACTTATTTAAAACTGTAAAAAGTAATGGTCAATTTAGCTGAAACCTTCCAAGAATGTTCAAACATAATATATTGAGCTCAGATTTCCTCTGATATTGTTTTTTTTTGTCTGTTGAATATTCTGGTAGTTGATTTAATAAATTCGGAACCATAGTGGCTTTTCACTTCGGTTATAGTAAAATTTCTGTTTTTGTGGTAAATTTCTTTAGGTACATATGTTTGCTGACTTGTCATTCAGCTATCTGCTTATGACATATAGACCAGGAGTTCCTTTTTTTCCACGATCACTATCCAAAGTAAGCTTTTAAACATCAAAATATAGCTGGAAAAAGTAGTCATTATAGTATGCTGAAATAATACGCGGAACATTGAGAATGTTTAAGTTGATATTTGCTTTCTTTTATAAACGCATTTTCTCAATGATTCGTTTTCGGTCTCTTTTATTACTCCTATTGACTGAGCCATATCAAAAAATTACTGTGGTTGTTTGATAAGATTTGTTATGCTCTGACACCATGACAATAGAATACTTTCACAATATGTATACCAAATGTCCTAACCAGGATACATATTTTTTGATATATCATTAAATTATCCTTCTACAGTGCTATTCAAAAGTTCCCTCCCCCCCTCGTATCTTTTTAACGGCTACACTTACATTAATAAAATTTGGAGGGTGAAAATAAAGTGTTGTAAACTTCTCTACGAATATGGTAACAGGTGACGTAATAGTAATAGATGACGTCACAGTGCCACTCTGGCCAATAATTTGAAAGGCATTGACATTGGCTACATAGCCATATTAATTTTGTTTGGATTTAAACTAATTTTGACGGATACATTAAATAAATACCAAAATTATTGAAATTATTTTTTCAAATTTAATTAATCAAATATCAACAATGGATTCTTATAGCAAGTGTTCGAAATGTGCTCCGTCTACTTCCTGACAGTAATACATCCTATTAGTAAACTCTTGTCGTACTCGTTCGAATGTGTCAGTTGGAATTGTATTGCATTATTCAATAATTATTTCTTTCAAAACGCCAATGCTATCTGGTGCCGTAGTATAAACCTTGGATTTCTAGTACCCCCATAGAAAAAATCTAATGGTGTCAGATCTGGTGACTATTCTTCATCCAGGTAACGTCTTACTGCACCATAACAATGCCACTGCACCATATTGTTGAAATGTTATTTCCAGATGGCCGAATTCATCTGGATTATCTTCCAGAATTTTTCAGATTTTTTTCTATGGGGGTACTTGAAATCCAAAGTTTATACTACTAAAAATGGTGCACCACCTTTCGGATGACGACCCCGACAGAAGACTCGAGTTCTGTGAATGTATGACAAATAAAATTAGTCAAAACCCACATTACACAAAAACAATTTGTTTTAGTGACGAAAGTACTTTTTGCCTCAATGGAAATGTGAATACACAAAATGTAAGATATTGGAGTGATACAAATCCTCACACCTTTCGTGAACAACATACCCAATTTCCAGAAAAAGTCAATGTTTGGGCAGGTATTTTGGAAAACCACATAGTTGGTCCTGTTTTCCTGAATTCAAATTTAAGCGGTGAAGTGTATCTGGAGATGTTACAAAATGCAATTGAGCCGTTAATTCTTGAAATTCTGGAAGATAATCCAGATAAATTGGGCCATCTGGAAATAACATTTCAACAAGATGGTACTCCTGCACATTATTATGGTGCAGTAAGACGTTACCTGGATGAAGAATATCGAGGTAGATGGATCGGCCGGCGAGGTCCTATAGAATGGCTACCTCGGTCACCAGATCTGACACCATTAGATTTTTTTCTATGGGGGTACTTGAAATCCAAGGTTTATACTACGGCACCAGATAGCATTGGCGTTTTGAAAGAAAGAATTATTGAAGAATGCAATGCAATTTCAGCTGACACATTTGAACGAGTACGACAAGAGTTTACTAATAGGATGTATTACTGTCAGGAAGTAGACGGACCACATTTCGAACACTTGATATAAGAATCCATTGTTGATATTTGATTAATTAAATTTAAAAAAATAATTACAATAATTTTGGTATTTATTTAATTTATCCGTCAAAATTAGTTTAAACCCAAACAAAATTGATATGGCTATGTAACCGATGTCAATGTTACAACACTTTATTTTCACCCTCCAAATTTTATTAATGTAAGTGTAGCCGTTCAAAAGATACGAGGGAGGAAGGGGACTTTTGAATAGCACTGTATATAGTTGATCATTTATTTGATTTAATTTGTTTTCAATGAAAAAATTCACGTATATTTTTTGACAGTGTAGAGTTATTGATGAAAAAAGTAATAGGCTAGTAGGGGAAGGGAAAATTCCGGCAGGAAGACTGGCCTAATAGTATCCAAATTCATTGCAGATTTTCAGCTTGTCGACTCTAAAGAATGGAGAATCTTGAGTGCTGCGCCATTCCCTAGGAATGATGATAGAGTTAAAGAAATGATAGGGATTTTCCTCTTTGCCCAATTCCAAAATCGATACGTCTAACGTAAATGTATACTCCACTCATAAAAAACGGGCTTAACTCAGTTTTTATTTTATTTTTAGAAAAATATTTAATATTGCGTACACATATTAACACAAATATGTGAATTGACGGTTTATTTAAAAAACTGTATATAAAATTGAACCTTCTAGATGTATTTGACATTCTAGTTTTAATAAATATTCATTAAATTTAACCCGGATATGAAAGAATGTATGTAAAACAAATATCGACGGAGAAAATCGAAATTATATCAAAAATCATTGTCACTGAGAATATTCATTAAATTTTTATCAAATAACTAGTTTAATTAACGCTGGTAAGATTTCATCATAACTTTTAGATTCTGCTTGATGTGCAATGTGCATAGTTTCAAGTACTTAGCTGATAAAATTAAAAGTTATAAGTGAGACAAACTGAGCAATATCAGAAAGTTACCTCTAAATTGTTCATACAAAAATAAATTTTGTTTGTTCGTATTTTATTTGCTCCCGTACCGCTACTACGGGGTGTGGCAGATATACAGCTAATTAGAAAAATCTCAAGAACTAAAGGTATTTGAATCTGGAAAGTTATTTTATGGAAATATTTCCATCTATTTGCCTCATAAAGTGCATACGAAGGACGAAGTTTCAACTAAAACTGGAAGTAGCAAATATTTTCAGCTGATACTTCAAAATCCCCTAATTCCAATTTTTGTGACTCAGATACTTTTAGATCTCGGTATATTTCAAATTGACCGTTTATCTGCAGCTCCCTGTATAATTGCGATAAAACATTGCCAACAAAAACATAAGATGTAGCTTTATTATTGTTTTGAGTTCTCCCGTAATTTTGGCTCGATTTTTAATCATTTTCAGTGTATTAAATGCGTTTTTTAATGTTAGTCAATATACATTTTTTTTAAACACTGGCGTATACAATAAATTACACAAACCACAAACAACAACTGCATAGTTTAATGGCCGATAAGGGTCCAGAATTTATTCGCATAGATATGGATGTATTCTAAATGCAGATTTTAAAAATTAAAACAGGCGCATTAATTCAGAATAAAAAATTGCATCAGACCTCACATGAAAATATTTTGTTGCCGGACCCTGCGCGGTGCCCTACTACAGGGTTAAACTTTTATCAATCAAATACAGCAGTCATATATCATTTTAAAAGCGCTGTGTATGGGGGTTTTAAAACACCACCCCATTAATACGATTTTAAGGTCTCTTCAAACGGTCTAATAAAACGCGCATATAAAATGCGTACCGAAAATATTAAATCTGGCTCATTCGTAAAATGTGAAATTTTATGGTTTCTTACTTTTTTTATTGTTACTGTTAGTTAAATAACAAACGATATTAATGTAGAAATGTTACTTATATTCCAAAAAGTATTAGTGTTATTTATTTTGTTCTTGTTATAGGTTTTTCGGATAACATCCAAATTTTCTGTCGTGCACGAATATTTCAAGGAAATTTCCGGAAATAATTAAAGCTCTTGTCATATTATAAGTGGGAATTAAATATCCAAAGCTCAATAAAGTCATTTGTATTTGTTTTGCGTCTATTAATTGCTAATTAAAATCGAGTATCGTTAAATAAAGAGTCGACCACGTCCAGAAATTGAAGAACGTAATTAACTTTTCTAATTTATCCAAGAGACATAAAAGTGTCTGATAATGGTAAGCCCCGCAAATGGAAGAGTATATAATAGGCGTGGAGTATGGTATCCGTAACAATTGACAAAATCTCAGCTTTAATGCTTGCATTCTGCTGATAACCGTATTTGGCATTGTACGTTTGAGTAATTTAACGTTGTTTGTCGGATCAGGCCCCGGACAATCTTGGTGACTTAAGTTAACGGTCCAATGAACAGGAGTGTCGTGTGTGTGTCCTACAGGATTATACTTGAAAGCGCCTTTAACCGCGTTGCCGTTTTTTCCCAAGCTAAGCTCTGCTATTTTATTACGTAAAATGAATAGTTTGTTTTTTAACAAAATAATTGAAGCGGTTCAGTTAATTTTCCTGTAGCTATATACCGCCCAACTAGCAAAATGGAATTCTAAGAGGACTGAATTGTTCTATAACAGTTCTATAACAGCCTTTTGTTGCGATAATTTTGTTTTTTAAAGAAAATTGTCGTATTAAATGATTCTATAGCGACTTTTACAATATATACTAAAACGCATTATACGATCATTTCTTTTGAAATGATATAAAACCTTATAAGCAAGTTTATACAATATCAAAAAAATTATTTTATAAAACTTTCATACCTATTGTATAAGAGTTTTATAATATACTATATAACTAACAGCTACAACATTATAAAATAGTTACTTAAGCTTGTCTTATTGAAGTTGTATAATGTTGTATAATAAATATTGTATAGCATTCAATTGCGTTGCATTATAAAACACTTTTTAGTTGTATAGTGCCTAAATATTCTTCGTTATAAAACAGTTATCGTATACCGTTCCATTTTACAACAAAATATTGTTTAAGGCATTTCTTTGGGATAAAATTGTTGTATTATAAATCGCCATGTTTAAATAAGCAACTCTTGTACCGCTATCGCCGCCATTATGAGCAATTGAGTTGGAAACATGAAACTATATTGAAAAATGTGACTATCATTATTTAGAGAATTTTATTGTGAAAGAATATGAAGTGATAAACTATTCAAATCATGAAAGAAAAAGTATTTTAGGATCATTTATTTGATTATTTTTTTTAAGTATATACTTGAAACTTAACCAGAACTGAAGCGTTTCATTTTTTTGAAAAATATATACCTATAATCTATCAGTAAAAGTTGCGGCGCATCAAAATTTGTGCTATTAAACCATCCAAATGAAATTATAATTTTCACTATCGATGTCCGCCCAAGCGGCCCAAGTCGTTTTGATAAGTATCCATTTCTGCAAATGAAATGTATGATGCACGTTCAAATTGAAATATAATTTGGTTCTGATATTCTACACTAAAAATGAAAAGATTTTATAAACTGCTAGATGACAAAATGTTTCCATTATGCTCGAAATAACAGCGACCTTCATAGTGTCGCTTCAATCCCATTTTATAGATGTGACTAGATGACACACTATTAAATCATTTTATAGTAGCTATATAAATGATTATAAAACAGTCGATTAAGAGTTGTATAAATGTGTATTAAACAGTCATATAAGAGTTGTATAAACTTTTAATAGAACTGTTATACAACCAAACAGTTGTATAAAAATGGGCCTTTTTTAGTTGTATAAGGATTATTTAATTGTTTTGTAGACCGTTATGAGAATTTTAGTATCCTATAAGATATTATCTTGTAGCTGTTTATACAAACCTTATAGAATTCAAATTGCTACTTGGGGCGGCTGCTCCGAAAACAATATTGTATAAAATAGTATGTATTACACCCTATATATACCTTGAGGTTTGGGCCGCTGATTTTTTTGTGTCTCTTGGCTAAATTAGAAAAGTTGAACACATTCTCCGCCTAGATGTGTCCGTGTCACGGTTTTCCGATCGGATAATGGATGGCATGTAGGGTGCCTGGACGCTGAGTGCATTATTTTTTCACTAAGCTCAAGGTACAGCTGTTTTAACTTTCTTCTGAAACTTTAATTTGGTCTAGTGACGGACTCTATCTTGTTTAAGATAAATTACCGAAACGGTTCAAAGTTCAGTTGCGTAAATTGACATTTAAAAATGTTCTGAATTAATTTTAACTGCAAAGAAATAACGACGAAAGTCACTGAAGGGTTATTTTTGAGTACAAAACAATCAAAGATTGGATACTATTGGATAATGTAAGTGCGAAAAATCACAGAGCGCATAATAATAGAATTTGGAGCTGAAATTTTGCATACACACTCCCAAATAATGTAAAAATACATCAACATTAAAACTACCACATTTTTTCAACTAACTGTGGGCCGAAATATAGGAGTACATTTTTAATTGGGAATATTTTTTTTTGTTTTTCGGGCGATTTATTTTCTTTTTGTAGGGCTAATAACCTAACATGTCCTTAACATGACTGTAAATTTGGAAGCAAAAATATTGTACAGTGTCGGACTTATAAAAGCAATTATATAACAGTGAGCTCGTTGCAAATGAAAACTGTCTTAGCTAAAATTATACTAATATGCTTTTTCGGTAGATAAACTATCCAGAATACTAAAGTTACTAAACTGTTTTCATAAATGTATTATTTGTTAAAATGTTTTTTTTTTATTTAAGAAAAATAAAGCGCATCAACCCTTTAGGTTATTAGCGCTACCAAATGAACAATAAATATTTAAATATTAAGTACTACTACAGTAAAGATATATATAAAAAAAACAATTTTGGTAATAAATTAAACTTTGTGTAGAAACTGAATAGCACGTAGATAAGCTACCAAGTTTTCCATATTGTACTCTTCTCCTAGCAAGTGATACATAGTAGGTGGAGTGTTAAATGCAATTCTTTGCTGTGAATACTGCGGTCAATCTATTAATACATGCCTGACTGTTAAAGGGCATTGACACACTGTACAGCGGGGTTGTTCAGATTTAGTCATTAAGTGTTCATGGGAAAATCGGGTGTGACCTATTCTTAGACGGGTCAGAATAACTTGTTCTTTCCTGGTTTCTGGAATGGCCTTCCACGGTTTAACTGTTCTTTTCACTTCCTTAAGTTTATCGTTAGATTGAGACCACTGGTGTTGCCAAGCGTTATTAACCGATGTCTTGATAAATATTTTCATGTCTGTCATCATATCTCTCGTGAGTTCGATGGCACTAGGATTCTGGATTGCAGTTTTGGCTGCTGCATCAGCTCGCTCATTTCCCTCTATTCCTGTATGTGAAGGTACCCATAGTAACTGTACGACTGCTCCTAAATTGTATAGCTGGGATAATTGCTGCTTAATAAGTTTTAGTAATGGGTTTGATGGATATGTCTGGCGCAAACCTTCAATTGAGTTCAGTGAATCAGTTACTATGAGCAGGTGTTTTACATTTTCTCTATTGGCATGGACTAGTGCTTGAAATATCGCATAAAGTTCTCCAGTTAGAATGCTTGTAATATAGGGTAGTCTAAATTTGATTATCACATTTGGAGTTACAAGTGCTGCTCCAACTCCAGTATCCGTTTTGGAGGCATCTGTGTAGATATGAGTATATTGTTGTAAATATGATATTTTCTCATGGAATTTTCCTCTAATTAGGGTATGGTTTGTTTCGTTCTTATCAAAACTTGTTAACGATGTATCACATATTGGTAATTTTATTATCCATGGAGGAGGGGAGGGAATGAATTGGGGAATTGCTTGAGGAATAGATATATGTAGTAGGTTAAGGTATCTGTTAATTCTTTCGTAAAGTGGTGGATCTGTTCTTTTCCTTTTTTTATAATCATCCGAATAACGATTGGAGAGGGTGTTGTCATGAACTGGATGATTGGGATTTGCAGATATACTGATCGCGTAAGAGAGACTAAGGTAAATCCGTCGTAGGTGGAGGGGAATTTCGGAGGCTTCACTGAGAAGGCTCTCGGTAGGGCTTGATCGAAATGCGCCCAGGCAAATTCTGATCGCAGTATTCTGGACTGAATTTAAAAGATTCAGTGCTGTTTTTTTCGCTGACGAGTATGCTACGCATCCGTAATCAAGACGTGATCTAATTAGTGAACGATATATACGTATTAATGACTTTGAATCAGCGCCCCAATTCCTATTAGATAATATTTTAAGCAGATTGGAACTTTTATGAGTTTTACAAATCAGGTCATTAATGTGAGTTTTTCAAGTCAGCTTGTAATCCCAAAGCATACCTAGATATTTTATATGATCATCAAAATTCAAATTATTGTTGTATAACTTCAGTATAGGGGTGTAGAAAAATGGGTTTTTGGAAAAAATTATGCATTTCGTTTTCTCTGTGGAGAATTGGAATCCTGTAGACTCAGACCAAATTTCGAGATGTCGAATATGTTGTTGCATGACCGACGTCATGTAGTTTATATTTTTACCCTTAATATATAAAACTAAATCATCTGCGTATAGTTTCCCTTTCAGTGGTTTATCAAGTTCTTTCAAAATATCGTTAATTGCGATTAAAAAAAGTGTTAAAATGTTATTTAAAAAAAAATGGTATTTCACGAGTCCGGTAATTTCGGAAAATTTCCTTTTTACTGTTCTGGATAGTTTATCTACCGAAAAAGCATATTAGTACAATTATAGCTGAAACAGTTTTCATTTGCAACGAGCTCAAATGCACTGTTATATAATTTTTTTTATAAGTCCGACCCTGTACATTATTTTGCTTCCAAATTTACAGTCATGTTGAGGACATGTTAGGTTATTAGCCCTGAAAAAAGAAAATAAATCGCCCAAAAGACAAAAAAAATATTTCCAATTAAAAAATGTACTCCTTTATTTCGGCCCACAGTGTATACCTAGACTTGACTTACTTGACAATATTTTATGGGCATTTTCGTAATTGGCGGGGTAAAATTGGTAAAGATGTTTCGGTTCATATTTTGAAAAATTCATATTGAGGTTATATGTGTTAAAGTCAAAAAAATGATAAAGCCCATAGAAACTTGAAAGATATTTCCAGAAATTTCTCATAGCTATTTTCACCAAGACATATTTTCCAAATGTTATAAAGTAGATAATTTCTGATATACAGACGAGAAATCGGTTTATTGGCACATAGAAATTATATTTTCAAATTTAAAGTTTAGTACGCCAATGAGTGAAAATGAAATAGTATTGTACTCACGTTCGAGGGAAATGGGCCATAAATGTCAGATATGGACACCGAAAATTGAACAGGCCCAACTCCAATTTAAAAAGAACTTTGTTAAAAGTTTTTCATCCACGTCGCTAACTGAGAGAAAGTAACACGACATTGACCAGACCACCGCGCTGATTCTGTCAGCTGTCAAATTTGATCAGCAGTTCGGAAAATGACATGATATACGAGAACGGTGCTTTCCTAACAAACCAAACAGAAAATAATCTGATTGATTTCACAATAGAACGTTCTTCGGTTAGATATTTACGTTCCACCGCTCATTTTGTAATAGTTGAAACTTACTAAAGATGAACATAATCATGTGCGAAAACTTGCACATTCACTTTTCAACTTAATTTATTCCTAACAGATTGAAGCACGAATATTATTTTTCCTTTTTATTTTAAAATACAGGGTATCCCGTAAATTAGAGGCAATGGAAGATAGTGTTAAGAAAATACTTACGACTTCTACAAAATTTATTGTTTAAAAAAAATTTATAGCATAAAAAAGTGTCTTACTGCAATGAAAAGTTGAAAATATTGAGAATGGAGTGTTGTATCGAGTTTAACAAAGAGAACCTTTTATATAGGAAATTTAATAAAGAATTGCAGACAAAAGTCTTTAGCTCTAAGTATACACCGAGAAAAAGATTTATTTGTGACAATCAAAATCTTATTATGTCAAATAAATATGATTTTCCATATGGCCTAACTAATATTTAATTTGTCGTTAAGAAAGGATTTGTTTCAAGTTCGGAAAGTAATATTGTTGATGAATGAAAACATATTCATTGTCATCAATAAAATGATTTATCTATCGAAAATTACATTTGTTCTTGTAAAAATGTATCATATTTGTCTCAAAAAACATTTATTGAGGTATAATGACAAAATAGTTATATTAATCTTTGACAGCATTTAAATTAAATAAAGTAGTTTTCCAATAACAAATACTAATTTTTGCAAGCTAACTATATTGTTTAATTATAAAAAAATTACTTTATGGCAGAATGACATTTCTTTATCATAAAAAGGTATATTGTCTGGGTTAACGATATGTTTTTCATTTGTAAAAAATGTATCTTCCCAGCAAAATATATTTTTTTGTTGGAAACAAAATAAATGTTCCTTCTTCAAGAAAACTATTAATTTTTACTAAAATTCAACATATTTATCATAACCGAACCATAATTTTATTTTATAGTGAAAAAATATATTTACCCAAAAAACCGAACTATTTATGGTATTGTTTTTTGTTTATGGAAGTTACCTACATGCACTATTCAGTTCACTGAGCTTTTGAAATGGTGTATTAAGCAGTATGGGTAACTTCCATACAGTTCTCTAAATAATTAGGTTGCTTAAAAAAATATATTTTTCACAAATATTTGTCTAAGCCGTTTCCAGACTATGTCGAACAACAAAGTTGACTTTCGTTTTGTATGTCTGGACTAGTAGATCGAATTGGTCGATGATTAGTCTGGGCACGGATTAAAATTACAGTATTTTTATGACAAACATGTTTAAATTAATTTAATTAATGGTCTCTATTTATGCATAAAACTGTTTAGTAGGAAAGCAGGACAGGAATAAAAAACTTGCTGCTGAATATTTTGATCTATTAAAAAGAGAACCATACATTTTTAAAATAGATACCATACATTTATAAAATAGAAACCATACATTGTTAAAATTAAACATATCTACATGATCTAAAACATAACCAACAATGGTATCCACAAGATAGCCTTGTCTATCCTTAAGTGTGCTCGTTAATGCTTTCCCCATAGTAGTTTTTTGGAGTTCTTGGAGTAGATCTGACAGGTTTAATTGAGAAATGTGTATGTTTGAGGTACATTTCGCTTGCTTGTTACTTCTACCTACTTGAATAAAATTGTCATTTATTTCCTTACCTTCAAAGATATCTCACAATTCTTGTAATCGCCATGAGTTTAACAATTCATTCATTCTATTATTAAACTTATTTTTGTCCAGAGCACTTTAAGCACATACATCACAAAAACAAATTAATTAGTAAAATTGCAAAAACTGATCCAATTTCACATGCAGACTAACGCCAAACGTATACAGGTGGTGACCGTTACTGAATAAAAGGGAAGGGTGGGGTTAGAATTCTTTGTTTCAATTGCCACATAATTTGTAGGCTAATGTGATTTCTTACGGGTGAAGAAATATGTGATTTGTAGCAAATAAGTTTTTTTTCTCGTAACAATAAATGTACAATTATACTGAAACACTTATTTTTTCGGTATAAAGTATAGATCTTATTTGAGGCTAATAATTCATAGGCTTATTTAAAAAATGTAAATTTCTGTCAAAAGTTTCAAATGATTTACTATGAATATTTAATTTGTTGTTTTAAAGTGATGAAATATTATTGAAGAGGTTAGGTTTTTTTTTGGGTAATGAAAACAATTTTTAGCCCAATAGCATTGTTATATTTTATAACAAAATATTATATTGTGCTCCGTAGACTTTCATAGTTTCCGAAGAACAATTGTATGAAGGTGTGCATAAAGGAGAACAATTTTTTTACATTAAAGAAATTACACTCGAATAAATCATTTTTTTTTGTCAAAATTTCCCAATATTTTCACGTTAATATGGCTCCTTGATAATAAATAAGCAATGTTAGTTTTAAACAAAGGGGGGTCAAACAAATCAGTTCATTTGTCTATAAATAACTCTTCTCTCGGTGTAAGTGTTTAAAAAAAACGGTCACTGGTTTATTAGAATTTCACCAAATGGATAGTGTTGATGTGTTTTAAAGAGACAATAACCTCCAAAAAATTTTAAATTTGTATATGTGTATTTCTTCTACTCCGTTTAAAAGGCTGTATCTCACAAATTTAAAACGATCTATCATGACTCTAATTTACTTATTAATGGGACACCCTGTATAAAAGTACATTTGTCTACGAAAATATCTGCAGTACAAATATACGTTGATAATTGATAGGGTTTGCGAAACTGTTAGTCATCGGTGGATGTTTAAGAGTGGCAGATTAATGGATATTCAATTCCAATATTTATAGAGCTTAACAAACAATTATTTCGCGAAATTTACTCTCTGATATATCACAGCGATACCCTGGATCGGCACATAATTTTTACAACGATTCCTTCGCTTTCCGGTCTCTTTATTGGTTGGTAATGGTGAATTTATAACATGTTTTACATTTGTATAGAAACTCATTTACTAAGGAACAGCACAAGGAATCACAATGTTGAATATCCCATTCTCGTGTTCTTATCTTGCCTTTAAGTTTACATCCGAATTTATAGAATATAAATGTGTTTTTTTTTGTCCATTCTGTATAATAAGGGATACTTTACAGAGAAAATGTACGTGATGATTGAAACCAGAGTAAAAAAGTGGAAAATACGTGTGATAATTCCCTTGATTTTGAGAGGGTTGAAAAATGAGTAATAGTACAAAATTCATAAAAATGTCAGTCACGCTTCTTAAAGTTCACCCTCTCAGTTCACTTTTCGTAAAGGAAAATCGATAAATATGGCTATGAAGTATATCAATGTTGAAAACAGTTTGCTCCATAGAATCATTACTTCAACAGTAATTGGAAGAAAGAAAATTGCTAAATTATTACCAATGCGTGCAAAAATAGCAAATGAGGCTATAACAGTTCCAGTAAAGTAGGGGAAAAAGAACGAATGGTGTGTTACAATTCACCATTTAAATCACCAACTAACGTTTTGTTGTAAAAAACACAATTTTTCACTCTATATAGTTGTGAGTAACATCAAATAATGTTATTTGCTGGTTTTGATTGAAATGATCTCTTAATCTAACCCTTAAGCATATTAATATTATTGGAACGACAATTAAATCGGAAGTATAAGGCCATGATTATTTGAGACCTTCGAGATGACTTTGTTTAATTTAATAGCAAGATATTTGTCGAACAATTCGAGTTAATTCAAAAACAGCTATTACCTAAGCTTTGTAGTCTCAACGTCGAGCATTTGAAGTTTAATGACTCGAGACAATGACATAGTCTTCGTTTATTAAGAACCGTTACACCGCTTGTTCGAAGGGGGTTACTAAATTGCTGCGAGTGTCTTAATCCGCCAGTAAATTGAATCTCGGTTTAGTTCCGACCAATGTTCAAACAGTGCATGTGATATCGTTGACCAATGATTGAGCAACAATTGAAATTGAGAAAATTCGAAGATAAAATACTGTTAGTAT
>CAJUYG010000073.1:127970-146677 GCA_910591675.1 Galerucella calmariensis | reverse complement strand
CATCTGTACTGTTTTGTATCTGTATCTAAAGGAACTATCTCAACTCGTCATTTTATTTCATCTTTCACAGCCTCAACTGCATCCAATTTATATTTTCCATCTATTGTAGATTCTCGTTGTATTCTTACAAAAACTCTATGGAATACGTAATGTGGTCATTTTAATATTAAATTCATAAATTCCATTTTCGAATTTTTGTATCAGTAACAATTCCGCTTCCTTCATAGAGCGTGAGATTATAAACCCATAGTATTTCAAAACTTCTCTTTGAACGTATCTGATGTGAATTTAAACAGAATAAACTATTACCCAGTGGCTTTTTGGAACATCAGTTGTTAGCTTTTTGTGGATGTGCTATTATGTTAAGCAAAAGGAAAAGAGGTTCAGGATTAGAATTTTCGACAATGAATTGTTGTTGAATATTATTTATGGAAAAAAATTGGCAAGTGGTCGATAGAAAATTGCATAATAGCTATTTATGTAACCAGTTATGAAATGCATCATTTTGTGTAACTAGTGAAATGACACGTAAAATGACACGAGTTACACAAAAAACCATTTCATAACGTGTTTCATACAAAATTTTATCTAATTTTGACAAAAAGAAAATTTGGTACATGCAGCGTACAACCAGTTGGCATTAATACAATTGGTATTCTACCAAAAAATATTGCCAAGTTTTTGAAGTTACCAAATCCTGTTTTAATTACGGGACACTGCTTCAGAAGACCGTCGGCTACCTTGTTGGCAGATTCTGGTGTCGACATTTTAAAGTTAAAACAACATGGAGGCTGGAAGTCCAGCACGGTAGCGGAGGGCTATGTAGAGAACTCCAGAGAAAATAAGAAAAGGATTGCCACTGATATTCTTGGTGAATCAAGCACCTCAAGTTCAAGATCAAGATCAGTTATGCATCAACTTCTAGTTCTGCGGGGGTCAACCTAACAAACTGTTCGAATTGTGCCATAAATACACACACCCAAACTTATATGGAATCACTCAGTATTTGTGACTAAACTATTTTGTAGGGAAAAAACTGGGTATGCTAGTCGAAGCTAAGGTTTTTTGCTGTTAATGAGCATGATAACAAAAAATAAACGACTGCACATTAATTATAATCTTTCAAATTTTGTGTTCAGTAGTAAAATCACGTTACTCCTGTAATTTTATCTCGGTCCAAAGAAGAAAATAATGCCTTATGTTGGACTAACAGATGTGCAGAGGGGAAAATTATTGCTCTCATTGAACAAGGAATGCCCCAACGAGACTTAGCAGAGGTAGTAGGCGTTACCCAGGGTGGCTGTCTCTCAAAAATAGGCCTAGACAAAGTCGTCAAAGAATTACAACTGAACAACAGGACCGTGTGAGCCAAATTGCTAGAAGAATTCCAAATGTTTCTCATCCAGAGTTGAAACGGCAGCTTCTAGAAGCTACAGGTGTAAATGTTTCAGTTGAAACTATACGAAGAAGACTTTGTGCTCGAGGGTTGTACAGCAGGAGACAGTTACGAGTTCCAGAGTTGACCAGGCAAAACAAAACTGACCGGCTGAATTGTTGCCGTCAACACCAAAACTGGACAATTGAAAATTGGAAAAATGTTTGTTTTTCAGATGAGACCAGAATTGGCCTTAGATCAGATGATCGACGAATTCGGGTTCTCAGAGCTCCACGAGAACAAGCTAGACTCCAGGATGCCAGATCTATCCCAAAATATAAAGGAGGAACAATAATGTTTTGGGAAGGTATTATAAGAGGAACAAAAACTCCTTTGCTGCCTCTCCAACAATCTTTAACCGGACGAAGGTATGTTGTTTGGTGTTAGAACCGGTGTTAGGCTTTGGCGAGTTGCAGTTGGGGATAATTTTATCTTCATTCGGGATAATGCACCTCCCGATACTAGCAGAGTGGCTCGAGAATGTCTTGAAACGGAGGGTGTCTCCATTTTGGGCTGGCCTACATGTTCACCGGACTTAAATCCAATTGAAAACTTGTGGGACCAGCTTGAAAAAAGAATTAGAGATTGTCGGAACTCTCCAGGAAATATCCCACAGCTCATTCAAGCAGCGTTAGGAGAATGGGAAAACATACCGCAAGCAAATGTTGACAATTTAATCAGAAGCATTCCAGCGCGAATTGAAGATTGTATAAGGGCTAGAGGTGGCAATACGGATTATTAAAATTAATAATTTCCTATTTTTCTCTTATTTTTCACGAGTTAATTCAAATCTAATTAATTTTCAGAAACCATTAGGTTTGTTTTGTAAATTATAATTAACTATTTAATCTGTATGTGAAAATTTTTGGAACTTTAGTTCTTTACGTCAGGTTATGTTTGAGCGAACAGGGGTCGCGACGCGAAAGATCTGACCGTTACGTTACGTTACGTTATGTTACGTTGCTTCGTTATGTGCCTTGCTTGCGTGCGTGTGCTCTCTCCTGAGTCTCTTTCTCGAGCATTCTACCACTGAACCCCGATGCTATATTAAAATTCTATGCAAAGCTGGTATTCGCAGTGCTGGTGATCTACTTGAATTTGTTCGGATAAATTTTTACTATTTCCATAATTTTTTTTGCGCGATTGATCTTTTTTGTTTATTTACAGCATCGGTTGTCAGGACGGTAGGTTGTGTTCACTGGTTCATTAACACGTCGGTAAGTTATTTACTCACCGTTCAAACGTCGAAAAGTAATAAAATGCAAAATATATTTTAAGCTGATCGAGAAGTATAAATGTCACTTTTGACATTTCGTTCATTTCGAAGAAATTTAAATTATTTCATTCGGAATTTATTCCAATACGATCGCGCAAAAAATGGTATAAGCATCTCGAACGTTAAGGGTAATTACAACGTTTGCATGTAAAATTGGCAAAATGATATGAGGATTAAGGGCTCTAGCACATTTACTTTTCGAAATACAGGGTGTTGAAATTTTGAAAACTTGAATGTTTCAATTCGATAACTTTAAAATGGATCGAAAAATTGATTTGACATTTGGCAGGTTGTTTTTAAATGTAAAAGGGCATATTTTGATATAAATAGTAGTTTGTGCAACTAGCACGACGCCGTAGGCGGAGTGCTCAATCGTTCAAGTGCGATATGGACAATCCACACGAATCGAAAAGCATATTTTTTCTACGACCCACTTGAGAAAAAATCTAAAAAATAAAAATTTCTATAAACTGTAATATAACTTCAAATTGAAAATTTAACAATTCAATTTTATGTTTCCACTATTTTTTTGTGGTAAACGTACAGTTTTTGAATGTCCAATTTGTATAATGCTACGGTTTCCCTTTTTAAATATACGATGCTATTATGTGTATTTTTTGCCAGTCGGACTCCCTCATGAAGGGTACCGTACCATTATCTATAATAATGAATATTCTGCTAAATATTTCAAACGTCTACCTAATGTCGTTATTAGTATCAAGCAGAATAATTATTTAAAAATAAAATTAACAATAAAAGAAAAACTTCTTCACGGGGAATCGAACCCGGGTTTACCGCGCGAGTCTGGTTTGCTTACTACTCGTCCACCGAGGAATATGCATATTGTTTATCTATAACGTCGGATGTATTACATAATTTTTGCTTGAAAAGAACTTAAGTTCCTACCGTGTGTCCCGCGACACGGTCTACCTTTTTTTTATGAAAATATTGGAAAAAGAAAGAATTTTATTTCTAAATAAATTATTTTCATATATTCCATACATAATACAAATTATTAGGTGATTCCATATAAGTTTGGTTGTGTGTATTTATAATGCATAAAATAAAAAGTAAATTGTTGTAGCTGTTCTTATTGTTAGAAGTTCTCTTCAGTTCTAGTTGTTATTTTTATATAATATGACATTAAACTTTCTTCTTTTCTCTCTTGTTTTTATTGACTGGTTACAAAATTAATTTTTTATCACCAGTTACATAATATTTTGCATTATGTAACTGGTTACGAAAAATGTGACGTTTGCTAACGTAAGTCAGTTTTGAAAAATATCACTTTATATGTCAACATTAGATAAACAGATATTTTTATTCGAATTAATTCACAGTTTCTTTGGTGAAGCAAATAAATATTTTTGGGGTAAATATATCATCCGATCGAAAATAAAATAAGTTACTTGAGGTTCCTTGAATATTGCCATATTTTGCGTAGAATTAGAGTGATCTATCAAATCTCAGTTCATTAATCAATCTTCCTCAAGCCATTCGTCTTTATTTGCCGGATTTCTAACAATTTATTACAACTCCAAATATAAAATTGGTTAGCAGGTGAGATTTTAATCGACTCGCTTCGCTTAAAAACCTAACAAAAACTCAATACCAAATTGAATCTGAGTAAATTTTCTACTGTCATTAAAATAAAGATTTTACACAATTCAAACAGCTCCTATAAAATACTTTATTAACTGAGGGTCTTACAAATATTTTTCCGGTATTGGTTCAGAATTGTGTCTATTTTTTCCCAGTTGAATTGATCCTGTAAGAGTGTCCTGTACACATTCCTGTACAAATTGCATAGCAATTATTATTGAAACAGAAACTGGTGGATGGTAAAAAATAGGATTAATTTCGTACAAACCAAATTGTTAATAAAATACACATGGATTCAAAAGTTTTGCATCACCTTCTTCGGATGCGGAGGAATTTTTTTGTGCTAACAATTTTTTGTTGGCTTGTTTATCAATGTTTACCATTTCAATATGTTCCATATTTTTTGCAATATACAGATGTTTACAGATTTTTTTGTATGATAACATTTTTAGTGCGATCATTTTAACATTCAAGGCATTTGATTTTTACGATTTTAAGTGCAAACATGAATCGTCAAGTCATAAGTGAGATTGACCGTGCAAGAATAGTGGCTTTAGTTGAAGAAGGTCATTCTCAAAGGTTCATGGCAAACAAGTTGGCGTTTGGCAAAGTGATGTGTCTCGTGTATGGAACCGGTATCTTCAGACCAATTCTCTTCGTGATAGACCTAGAAGCGGTAGAAGGCGTGTTACTAATCAGCGGCAGAACCGTTATATCCACTTACTCTCCGAAGAAACCCGACCATGGCAATACCAGCACTCCAAAGAGATATGAGATATGCGTTGGGAGTTCAAGTATCGATCTCGACATTACGAAGACGAATACTTGCGACAGGTTTGAGGTGTCGCCGACCAATAAGAGTGCCCAGACTACAACCTGAGCACAGAGTTCGCCGACTACGGTGGGCTCAAGAACACGCGGCACTGCCTGAAGAATTTTGGAATTCGGTGTTTTTTTCCGACGAGACAAGGATTTGTTTGGTACAAGATAGCCATTGAATACGTGTGTGGCGGGATCCAACGAGAGCTGCTCAGCTTGCCCATGCTCGCCCCGTGCCGCCCTTCAGAGGAGGAAGTACTATGTTTTGGGCTGGTATCATGTTAAATGATCGCACAGAATTAATTCATGTGGACGGAACGATGATTGGTGATAGGTATCTCAGAGAGATTCTACATCCTCACGTGAGACTATGGCGCGCAGCTGTTGGCAAATCCTTCGTTTTTATGGACGATAACGCCCGACCTCATCGGACCAGAGCTGTAAATGAGTATCTTTAAACTGAAGGGATCAATCGTTTGAACTGGCCAGCTCTATCTCCTGACATGAATCCCATAGAACATGCTTGGGACATGCTTGCCAGGAAAGTGGCAGCACGCAGAAATCCACCCAGGAGTTTACAAGAGCTTGTTCATGCGGCCCAAGAAGAATGGCGAAATATTCCTCAACAGAATATCAATAATTTGGTAAACAGCATGGGCAAGCGACTTCAAGCTTGCATAAATTCTAGAGGTGGAAATACTCTTTATTAAAAGTTCTCATGCAGGTTCTCACTTAACCTTTTCTTTAAAAAGAATCAATTTGTATTGAATTTATTTAATTTCTAAGAATACTTTTTATGTTTAAAGCAAGTTTATTATTGGATAATAAAAAATTTTGACAAATATACACGTTTTTTTTATTGAAACTAACTATTTGATTAATCTCTGATCCATTTATTATGAACACATTTTTTTTTCGGAGATTTAGGGTGATGCAAAACTGTTGAATCTATGTGTATATTGTTTCATTACTGTAATTTAAAACAGATCGTTTCGTGAAAAAATTTATTTTCTAGCAAAAAAAATTATAAAAATCTAAATTTTCAGGTGATTTAACAGGCTAAATAACTTTACACTTTAAAGCCAGTAGATCAAGATCTGACGCCTCCAGTAGCAGTGCCGTGCTATTTTGTTTTTATCCAAAATATTGCTAGTTTATACTCATATATATATATATATATATATATATATATATATATACTACAAAAATTAAAAAAATGTGAATGGTGAACGATTTGGAATAACAAAGTTCTCTGAAAACGGAGAATCTAAGAACAATTACTATAATATCGGTCGTAATACAAAACCCTGAAAGACCAAAATTTAAAAAAAAACGTGTATGTTTCCGAACTATATAAAAGGAAATAATACGACACGAAAAAAAACATATAGTATCATTTTAAGAAAAAGGAAGCCTCGCTGTTCTACTATCTTGATTGCAATTTTTTTTGTGAAAGGTGAAAAATAACATCGTTGTATCCTCAAGAGAAAAATAACGATAAAAGGCTGTCTTGTTAGAAGTCGATAAGATTAACCAATGGCGATGAAATGAGAGAAAAGTAATTGCCTAACTACACATAACGTCAGCGAGCACAAAAAAGTATGAAATGTAGTAGAAATATTTGTCAGTGTTAAAAAGTAATAATTGAGGCAGAAAAACAAAAAAAAAACTAATTTTCAGGTCGTTATTACCATTTTTGTATATTTCTACAGTCGTTAATTTTACCGAGATGTCACAAGAGGACTTTTGATGATCTGTGAAAGGGTCAGTCTATTTTCATCCCCAGGATGAAACACTGTCTGGTCCGAGACAATTTTTTTGCCAGATTTGAAGAGATTTTCAGTTAGGATCTTGTCCTATGAACTGGGATTGCTTCCTGAACAATAATCCACTACTTTGTTACTCAAGATTTCCGTGAGACCAGTACAAACTTATTCATTCCACCCAGATGGCTTTAAAGTATAGGCCAAACAACGGAGCATGCGAGTTTAGTAATTTTTGACAAAAATCCTAGTATAGGATTCTCACATAACATGGTTATTTTGTAGAGGAAAGTCACCAAATATGGAATAGTATCCTAATATGGAATGCCTTCATTTCTCTAAGACTATAAGTATGAGACGCAACACTCGACCATCTTCTGTTTCATTCGGTCTACAACTATCGCACCCACACCATCGAGTCAGTTGCGCGAATGCTTCACGTGTGGCAGGCGTGTTTTGTTTTGTTGTCGTGCAGAAAATTTTAAAGGTAAGTAATATACGAGTATTACCAGCTGTTATGTTCGTTTACGTAAGTGTTATACTATTTAGTATATCGGTATTATGTTTACTTCGCCATTTTGTTATATTTTGTCATTAAAATATTGTGACTTTAAAAAATATTTAGAAGAGTTTGAACTAGTATAAAAATCCAAATATGGACAGTCCTCGGTGTCTAATTATGGAATATTAAATTAAATGCTTGATGTGTAGGCTCTGGGCACATTATGATTGTGCTGGTCCAGAGTTTAATACTTGGATCTGTGACTTTTGCAAGTAATTATGTAACTTATTTCATTTATCACAATATATTATATTTATTTAATTGATCTCAAAGATATTAATGTCCATTTTTGTTATTGTTATGTTGATTTATGCTTATATTCCATATGGATACCTATTCCATATTTGGTTACTCATTTGTTATTTTGTTTTTTGTGTTAGATTTCAATTTGATAACTAATAATTTGATTAAAGGCTGTTAATTACTACATATAAATGTATGACTGATTAGTAGAAACATTAAACTGATTTAATTTATATGAAGTATTTTTTTATATCCCAAAAACAAAATGGTATTCCATATTTGGTGACATTCCTCAACACAAAAACCCACGAATTGTCACTTCATTATGGTTCTAAATATGTGTCTTAGTGTATAATATAATGTTATATATTTCAGTATTTTTATCCTTTAGATAAAAAAAATCGTCTGGATTAACTTCAAAGGACAAAGTATTAAATAAGTTGGTAAATAACTGAAGGATAGTGCATTACTAAACGTCGGTCTTCGTGACTGTGGCCTACACTAATCCCGGATTAGCAATGTCGGCTTAACTGCAATACTAATTTGTTGATTTTGCTAGAACGACAGTGAGTTATGGCTTCAAACGCTTACATATGCCCGGTAACTCATAGCCAATAGCAGAGAGATCTAAACAAACCAACAGAAACACGCATATAGTTCGTAAATTATACTTAATGATTTAACAGTGTTGGGGTGGGACACGTCCACGGTTTTTTTCAGGATCGAATGTTACGAGTTGTTAAATTTAGTATCCGTACACTGTTGAACATTTGCATTTAAAATCCAGACAAATAGCAGCAGGACGACAAAAAGTATCGGAAAAAATGGGACTGGAGAGGTAGTGAATTGAAGATATTAAAATTAATTACTGCTGAATACGGAACAAGACATACAACTTTAGGAATGAATAACTATTTTATTATTGACCAGTGTTTTTGTGAGCCACTCATTCGTTATCCTTTTTCTGTCTTATTGAAATAACATAAATCGTTCCCCTTTTTCTGGATGGCTTCCAGTGCTGCCTATCGCTTTTCCAAACCTTCCAATTCCATGGAAATATTTGTAATATACGGGGTGTGATCCAAACGAATGATTTTTTATAGAGGAAAACTTGTCATAAGGTTTTAAGGTATATTTATTTGTGTTTTCACTTCTTTCGTTAGTCGACTGATTTTTTTCAAGCAAACATGAGTTCTAAGATCATGTTATTTATCCTCACGAGTTTTATACATTTCCAACGCTGAAAAAATGTATATATCTACCTGGATATATTTTCCTAAATAAGTGAAAATATTCTGTCTGAAACGCAAATGAAAAATAAAACATCCTCAACAAAAAATGTTCCCCTCTTGAACGTATTCAATGACATTAAACGTAAAGTGGTATTTTAATTAAGTATGAAATATTTAGGATAAACCAGCCATCGGTACTCGTATCTCTTCCTACATATTTTGTTTGAATAATGGCGAAATTCCTGAAATATCGATTGAAACCAGGGACCCTCACTCATTTAGAATTATGTTGGACCATTTACTTGCAAATCTTAAGAATGTTCGTAGTTGCATTTTAGTTCGGTCTTTAGAATTCCTATCATATAATCTCGAATCCAAGCAAAATCCTACGTTCATATGCTGTCTCACAATAATTATATTCGAAATCGGACTATGAAATACGTTTTCAGGAAATATCTACATTTTTTGATAGCAATTTTTTTAAATAAACTATTTCTACAATTAAAGTGATAGGAATGAAAAGTAATAATAATATTAATCTATATTTTGAAATATGTGTACAGATATACAGTATAATGGACCAAACATAACGAACTGACTTAACCCATACAATTTTTCAGGATAAATGATGATTTAAGAGTTGATACATTTTTGTTGATGTCATTATCCTTTGGAAAACCATTCATTCTATCTGATGATTCAATTAGCTTCTCTGTATCTGTAGAGTAGGGATGGTGAATGTAGGCTCACAGCACTTAGGCCACATGTGACCCATTGCACATCCTCCCAAGGAGTTGTCCTCCTAGATCATCGTCCATCCTGTCCTTCCCAGCAAGACATCTCCTTTATATCGGCAGGTGTAGGCCAAAACTCACCGAACACACACTCTCTTATTGACGATAACTCCGGACACTCGCATAAGACATGCCTGACAGTTTCATCTTCCTGTTCACACATCCTGCATAGAGGTGTGTTCACTAGCCCCATAGTATGGAGGTGTTTCCTTAGTTGACAGTGGCCAGTCAGATTTGCTACTGTTATACTTAGGTTTTTCCTGGTCATCGCCAAATATTTCTTCGGCGCTAGCTTCCCAGGGTCGCCCAGGGTGATCCTGGCAAGACTGCATCCTTTGATTCCATCCCATCTCTTAAGGGATTGAGGATGGGTGTAACGTTTGGCTAGTTCCACAATTGTCGAAGTCGTTATGCCGTAGGTGTCAGTGGGTCCTAAAATTTTTGGTCCAGCCGCTTGCCTGGCTAAAGAATCGGCAATGCGATTTCCTTTACTCCTACCCCAGGATAATATTGTTATCTGCCGAGGCGTTAGCTAAATTTTGGTGTCACTTTAGTACTAGCCCCGATATAACACGTTGTCTGTTTAAGGCCAATAGGGCTTATTAATCCAAAATTGATTCAAAAATAAAAATCTAGTTTCACTCTCTCCATTCACCCAAAAAGTACACACACACATACACAGTATATCTATATACAGTGTGAAAACCACTTATGGAATAAAATTCTTTATGTCATTATTTTAGAAAATTATAAAAAATGCCGAGACACGTCAACTTTTGAATCAAGTTGTGCGTTATGTGAACATAAATTTAAATGTACAGGGTGATTCACGCAAGTATGCCATAGTCGTGTTGTTTTTTTTAATGAAACATCCTGTATATTTGCATATTTTTGAAATCTTCTTAATGAACCGATTCCAACAAACTAAATAATGTATGGTCAATTATGAATTATACAGGGTGAAATTTCAAAATTAATAATTTATTACACTTGAAATATTGGTACTTTTTTAAATTAGCTAAATATGGATTTATCAAAAATCTAAACTAACTAATTATTTGACGTATTTGTATATTAAACAAAACCTGCTAAGCCCATGAATTTTATCATAAATAACTAAAAATTGCCTAAAAACGCCAATAATTAGACAAAATCGGTAAATAATGTGGATTGTTTTAAATCGGTAAATAATGTGGATTGTTTTCTATTCTGTCAGTTGTTGATGTGTTGACAATTTATACTGAAAAAGTAAAATCTTTGTCAAACACTCTTTTCTTGTCGACATAACAATGAAATATTTAACTGAGACTCACCGAATTGAGATTTTAATGATGATCGGGTACGGGGATAACTGCAGAAGTCAAGTTGAAGTGGCAAACTTATTTAATCACAGGTATCCCGAATTGCCTGATATTTCACAAAGTACTGTGTCTAAAATTCATGCACAATTCAGAGAACTTGGACATGTCAAACTATTGAAAAGAAAACCACACTTCGTAGAAGATTATGTGAAAGTGGATATTTTGTTAAGTGTCGAAGAGATTCCAACTTCAATTACACGTCAAATTGCCCGTGAAAATAATGTTAGTCATACAACTGTTCTATGATGTCTTCATAAAGAAAAAATTCATCCCTACAAATTAACTTTTATGCAGGAGTTAACAAAAGACGATCCAGATCGTAGAATGGATTTCTGCGAAAGATTGATGAATAAACTGAACAGAAATGAGATAGCTCTTGGTACCATTCTTTTTTCTGACGAATCAACATTGACATTGAATGGAGAGGTAAACTGACAGAACTGTAGATATTGGTCAGCAGAGAATCCTAATTGGATGCGTGAGACACATACTCAGTACCCTCAAAAAGTGAACGTTTGGGCCGGTATCGAAGGCGACCATATTAATGGTCCTATATTTATAGATGGAAATTTGACAGTTGAAAAATATTTAAATATGCTTAGAAATGAAGTGATTCCTGCTTTGGCAAACTTATATCCCAACGCAATAGATCCTAGCTTACCGAATGAAAATGTTTGGTTCCAGCAAGACGGGGCAACACCCTATTATGCTTTAATGGTAAGAGCTTATTTAGATGAAATCTTCCCCAATAAATGGATTGGACGAAGAGGTGATATTGAGTGGCCAGCTAGATCGCCAGACCTTACGCCGTTAGATTTTTTTCTGTGGGGTTATCTCAAGAACAAAGTATATGCAACACAACCTACTAGCATTGTAGACCTCAAAGACAGGATAACTACAGAAATACGGAGTATTTCACCTCAAACTTTAAACAAAGTTAAGGAGGAGTTTTATAGGAGACTGTGCTATTGCCAACAACTAGGTGGAGAACATTTTGAGCATTTATTTTAATGTATTTAAATTAAATAAATCAGATATTTCATGTATGTGTTTAATACCTGTAAAAATAAAAATTTCACCCTGTATAATTCATAATTGACCATACATTATTTAGTTTGTTGGAATCGGTTCATCAAGAGGATTTGAAGAATATGCAAATATACAGGGTGTTTCATTAATAAAAACCAACACCCACTATGGCATACTTGCGTGAATCACCCTGTACATTTAAATTTATGTTTACATAACGCACAACTCAATTCAAAAGTTGACGTGTCTCGGCATTTTTTATAATTTTCTAAAATAATGACATAAAGAATTTTATTCCTTAAGTGGTTTCCACACTGTATATCGTGACGATAACACGAAATCTATGATTTTTTTTCCACCCAAAAAGTGCACAACGTGCCTAAAGACGTTTTCACCTAAAAAATTCTCTTATTTTCGGACTCCTTTTTATGTATTCCGTGCAGATTTCTTTTGCAATAAAATATGTTTAAAGAGTTTGAGTTGACAAATAGTCCTTTATCTCCCGAATTCGATTCTTTGCTATTTTTGGAGATCAGGATAAATGTTTCCAGTCATTCTGAGGACATACGTAGCCCTAATCCTAACCGAACTGTCCATTAGATTAATTAGAAATACCCAACAAAAGTTGAGGAAATAAAACGTTTAAGATCACTTTAGAAAAATTGTTAATGTTCTGAGTAACTCTCTTTAAATAAGTAGTTTTGGATCGATTCTCATTTCAAGTGTGTTTTAGAAGTTTTCAAAAGCCGAACAGAAATAGAATATTCGTTTTATCTTACGAGGTATAAAGTTAGAACTCAGCCGTCCAAACTTAATTTGATAATGATTTTACAAATTTTGCATAATCATTATTATAATAAATTAAATTTGTGTTGGTGACAGGTACTCAAATTATAGTCCCAAACTACGATATGAATTTTACAGGATCAATTGAAATAAATTGTAATCTTTATTTACAACTATTTATGTCACTACAACGCTTTAACTTTTGAATTGTAGAAGTAACGCGTTGTTTTTTCTATCAGAATTTGGTTTTTGGGTGTTTTCAATTATTTTTCGGAAAACCAACCATATGAACACCAAAAATAGGGTAAAAAAAAGGTAGAACGTATCGCGGGACACACGGTAGGAACTTTAGTTCCTTTTAAGCAAAAATTATATAATACATCTGACGTTATAGATAAACAATTTGCATATTCCTCGGTGGTCAATAGTAAGCAAACCAGACTCTCACGCGATAGACCCGGGTTCGATTCCCCGTGAAATTTTTTTTTATTGTTAATTTTATTTTTAAATAATTATTCTGCTTGATATTAATAACAACAACAGGTAGACATTTGAAATATTTAGCAGAATATTCATTATTATAGATAATGGTACGGTGTACCATTATCGAAGGAGTTCGACTGGCAACATCTACTTATAACAGCATCGTATGTTTAAAAAGGGAAACCGTAGCATTATACAAATTGGACATTCAAGAACTGTACGTTTACCACAAAAAAATTAGTGGAAACATAACATTGAATTGTTAAATTTTCAATTTGAAGTTATATTACAGTTTATAAAAATTTTTATTTGTCTCGTGTCGATTGTCCATATCGCACTTGAACGATTGAGCACTCCGCCTACGGCGTCGTGCTCAAACTTCGTCCTCGTGCGATATGGCCATCATATCCACACTAGTTGAACAAACTTCTTTTTCTATCAAAATATGCCCTTTTACATTTAAAAACAACCTGCCAAATGTCAAATCAATTTATCCATCCATTTTAAAGTTATCGAATTAAGACATTCAAGTTTTCAAAATTTCAACACTCTGTACTTCGAAAAGTAAATGTGCTGGACCCCTTAATCCTCGTATCATTTTGTCCAATATAACGAGAGAAATCTACATGCAAACGTTGTAATTACCCTTAACGTTCGAGATGCTTATACCATTTTTTGCGCGATCGTATTGAAATAAATTCCGAATAAAATAATTTAAATTTCTTCGAAATGAACGAAATGTCAAAAGTGACATTTATACTTCTCGATCAGTTTAAAATATATTTTGCATGAGGGAGTCCGACTGGCAACATCTACTTAAAACAGCATTGTATATTTAAAAAGGGAAACCGTAGCATTATACAAATTGGACATTCAAGAACCACAAAAAAATTAGTGAAATTGTTTTTATGCTATTTATTACTTTTCGACGTCTGAACGGTAAGTAAATCACTTACCGACGTGTTAAACTTAGAAACCAGTAAACACAACGTACCGTCTTGACAACCGATGTTGTAAATAAACAAAAAAGATCAATCGCGCAAAAAAAATTATGGCTATAATAGTAAAAATGTATCCGAAAAAATTCAAGTAGTAGATCACCAGCACTGCGAATACCAGCTTTGCATAGAATTTTAATATAGCATCGGTGGTTCAGTGGTAGAATGCTCGCCTTCCACGCGGGCTTCCCGGGTTCGATTCCCGGCCGAAACATATGAATCGCTGCTTCGTAAACGAGAGAGAGCCTCAAGAGAGAGCACAGGCACGCAAGCAAGGCACATAACGAAGAAACGTAACATAACGTAACGGTCAGATCTTTTGCGTCGCGACCCCCTGTCGCTCAAACATAACCTGACGTAAAGAACTAAAGTTCCAAAATATTGTTTAGCAGCCCAAGGTCGGAAAATTCTAAGCGCAACGATTTTTGAAGTTTTTTAACATCTGTCACTTGAATGCTTTGACGTTTCCCATTTAATTTCAATTGAACTCCAGTCTATGTCAACAATATTTGTAATATTTTCCTATTTTAACTGGGTAGGTATGAAAATATTTCGCGATTTGATATTTTCTCCGTTAAGTGACTCAAATGTTTGAAAAAATCTAAAATTCACTTAGAATACAACATACCAACTGTTGAACTGTAGGAGTTACGCGTTGGTTTTTGTTCCAGATTTTGCTTTACCTTTCTCCGGTATAGTGAAACTATTGTTAATGTGATGACCCATATTTTTAATCCCTTTGAAGGAAAAAGCCGCCCAATGACGAGCATAAAATTTTTTTATAAATTCGAATATTGTGAAATAATGCTTTTCAAATGTAATTTAAATTGATATAGTGGATTAAAATTGACCTGCATAAAATTTGTAATACAATTCAAGGTCATCACATTGACATTAGTTACACTATAACAAGCTTTGTTCAGTTTCACTCCACATTCTCGTAATTTTATTACTCACTTTAATCTAAGAATCCTATTTTCATTAACTTTTTTCCAATTGTATAAAAACATTCATTGCAGATTCTTTGATTGGGCTGGAGGTGGGTGTCGACATGGTTATTTCCCAGTAGTAAAAAATATGACATTATAAGTTAAGCAGTTCCCTTTTGGATCGCTACTCACTAAGACTGCTTTATAAATATATATACATATATATATATATATATATATATATATATATATATATATATATATATATATACATACATGCAGCAAACGCAAAGCCCTTAACTATCAGAGCTATGGGGAAATGGAGAGAAGGTGGGATGAGTATGAGGGCGCGCTAAAAGGAGCGATTGGGAGCAGGAGAAATTGGGGGGGCGGAAATTTGGCGAAGTGAACTACTTCTCGACGCCGATATTGTACAAAAGGGTCTGAAAAGGGTCTGAACTATACAAATAGCTGGTGTAGGCAAGTGGGACTTAGCATCAACCCCACTAAAACCATCCTGATAGCCTTCATTAAGGAAAGAAAACTCAACTTCAAAACCATAAAACTTGATGGGAACGAGATTGAATGGAGACAAGAAGTCAAGTATCTAGGTTTAACTCTAGACAGTAAACCCCTGTGGAACAAACACGAAAATTACATACAAGGCAAAAATGGCTGTAATGGTGTGCAGGAAGAAACTGGGGCTGTAACCCAAAAATCCTGAGCTGGATGTACACTGCCATAGTGAGACCAATCATCACTTATGGAGCCATTGCGTGGAGTAGTAGAACTAGCCTATTAACGACGAGAGAAAATCTCTCCAAAATTCAAAGACTAGCCTGTATATGCATTACAGGAGCAATGAGAACATGCCCAACGGCAGCCATGAAAGTGATTCTCAACCTCACCCCTCTACATATGGTGGTGGAAAGTGTTGCAGAAAGAACAAGATACAGACTAAGTAGAGAGGGAATCATTAAAAAAAAACACCTCCCCACTTCTTAGAAATCAGACAACCTGGGACATGCCACAAGACAGTATGATGAAAAAGTATAACTTTTCAAAGAAACTCGTTACGGAAATGAGCAACAAGAAGGAATGGGATCCAAATACCATTACCAGACTTGGAAAGAATGCCATTCAATGGTACACAGACGGCTCAAAAGCAATAGAAGGAACTGGAATAGAAGTGTTCGGGCCAGGAACCAAACACTCTGAAAGCTTGGGAAAAACCCCAAGTATCTTTCAGGCGGAAATCCACGCCATAAGAAAGTGCGCCCAGTTCAATATTGATAAAGGATATAGAAGACAAAGTCAAGCAGCCATTAAGGCACTTGCTCTTGTGTAATCATTTCCAAAATGGTGTGGGAATGCCTAGACAAACTGAATGAACTAGGCGAGAACAACATAGTCACCTTACTATGGATTCCAGGACACACTGGAATAGAAGTAAATGAAAGAGGGGGAAAGAGGGGGACTGAAATACCTTTCTGGGGGCCTAAACCCTTTTGCGGAATCAGCCCCAATGTAATATTGGAAGAAATAAGTAAAGCCGAGAAAAAGAGAAGATCTGACCATTGGAAAGATCTAGTAGGGCTTATACAATCAAAGACTCTTCTGGGTGACTACAACCTGTTGAGATCAAAAGAATGCATAAGTCAAAGTAAAACTGCGCTAAGAGTTTTAACAGAGATCCTAACGGGACATTGTCGCCTGAATGGGCACCTGAAAAAATTCAAAATAGTGGAGGAAGAAGAATGCAGATTTTGTGGAATGGAAGAAGAAACCTCCATCCACATACTTTCCAACTGCACAGCACTTCAGAACCCTAGAGCACAGCACCTAGGAGATTACTGGATAGAAGAGGAACATTTGCCTAAGTTGAAGCCTGCAGACATCCTAAAATTCCTCCGGGAAATAGGACTAAAGGAACTACTAGTTTCTGAGACTGTCCTCAGAAACTGAGTAGAAGTGAGGGGGCACAATAGATCTTCTAGGTCTCAGTGAATGTCACCCCAAAACACACACACATACTTCTTGACGCAGGTGCTCACAGTACATGGGTCGAGAGTGGGTTACCTCCAAAAGATTGGGAAAAGAGAAGCTGGAGTGTGCGAGAGATGTGAAGGATGATGTGGGACATGTGTTTAGTTTAGATGTTGGAAGAACGAGGAAGTTTTGAAGAAGTAGGAAAATAAACTGGGAGAGGCGGTGTATAGGGAAAATATGGTGGAGATTATGTTGAGGGGCGAGGAGGAATGGATGGAGGTAAGTGGCGTAGTAGAGAGCATGATTAGGGAAAGGGAAGGACATGAGAAGAGAGAAGATGGCATGAGAGAGGTAGGAGTGATAGAAGGGAGAAGATGACGGAGAGTGTGTGAGGGACCGCCGCCCGTCTTGAAGTATGCTAGGATAGTGATTCCAAGGCGGGAGTAACGGCGAGTTTGAGGTGGGTTTGGTTGGTAGGCATTCCCGTGGGGATGAGTCCAACACTGTCTGGGTACTGGTTAAGGACCCATTCGAAAAAACTATCAGAGCTGTCCTTGTGGCACAATATACTATTAGTTTCATATATTATATATATATATTATTGTTGTTCATTCAGCTTAAATTTTGACTTTATATGTATGCATAATCAGTAAATTATTTTTCTACATAAACGTTATTATTATTTCACATTTTTCATTCCAACAGTCACACACAGTCAGATTAGGTTTGAAAAGCCACCAAATTTTCATTCGCATCATACAAAGTTGTATAATTGCCTTACATGTGGAGTTCTAATTTTTTTTATAGCTTTTAGGTCAGAGTTAATTAGAGGAGCTAATATTTGAATATGAACATTTACATAAAATTCGTGCTTCGCTGTCTTCCCACATTGTTTATTCAGCTTTTGGGACTGCACCATTATTATCTTTTACAGAGTGAATCCCCAAAACTAAAATTCTCAATCCGGACATTCATATTATTTACAGAACTTTATAGACGTTGATCTCTTGAACAGAGAGGTATTTACTGCAGCGGTATGAGCCAGGACATTCATTCACAGAATTGCTACACCAAAAATTCTAAAAAGGAAATTTTTCCATGAATACATTGATCAAATGAATGCCGTTGCAGAACGATCAATGTTGGATAAGATCTTGACCATTGGAGACATCTAGTAGGGCTAATACAATCAAATATTTTGCTGGGTGACTACAACCCGTTGAGATCTTATGAATGCACAAGTTAAAGTAAAACTGCACTAACAGTTCTAACAGAGATCCTAACGATACATGGTGGACTGAATGGGCACCTGAAAAAGTTCAAAATAGTGGAGGAACAAGAATGTAGATTACGTTGAATATGTGATAAACTAACTTCTCTTTAATTAGACTTTAATAATTTAAACA
>CAJUYG010000073.1:78659-125691 GCA_910591675.1 Galerucella calmariensis | reverse complement strand
CTAATGGATGTCATGAAGACCTGCAAAGACATCTTCTAGCAGCCTCATTAAACTCAACAATTGTCATTTTCATCTCTATCAACAAATCCAAGTTTTCTTGCTTCTGGATGTCATGCACACTTGCAAACACATCTTCCAACAGCCCCACTCAATTCATCATCTTTTCCTTTTAAATATGACAAAGAAGCCAAGTTTTCTAGCTGATGGATATCATGAAGACCTGCAAACACATCTTCTAGCAGCCTCACTGAGCTCAACATTTGTCATTTTCATTTCCATCAACAAATCCAAGTTTTCTTGCATCTGAATGCCATGTAGACTCCCAATAGCCTCTTTCAACTCAAAATTTGTCATTTTTATCAACAAAGCCTTCATTTTCATAGACCGCAACAGTACTTAGGAGATGTTTTTTTTTATTTTCTTAATTGCTATAAAACTACAAATATGAAGCAGAACGAATCCCGTATTTTCCATGGGACAGTTGCGAAAAAATTTTTTGATAAATCGTTGATACTGATTAACAAGTTACAGCAGCGATTAATTTATACGTGTCCTTTGTGTTGTCGTTTGTAAACCAGATAAATTCCAGTATTGTGTTTGCATTGGTTCATGTTACTTTTGCAGTTTCCGGTTGTTTAACCAACAACATATATTTATATATTACGTAGTCATCCAGTTATTTAAATGCCGTTGATCTGTTTGTAACAGGAAGCGGACCTTGTAGGCGAATAATTTAAATAGGTTTCATTATTAAAGCCATTGTAAAGGGGGTGAAATATACAGTGCTATTCAAAAGTCCCCTCTCCCCCTAGTATCTTTTGAACGGCTACACTTACATTAATAAAATTTGGAGGGTGAAAATAAAGTGTTGTAAACTTTTATACGACTGGTAACAGGTGACGTAATAGTAATAGATGACGTCACAGTGCCACTCTGGCCAATAATTTTAACTTATGGCAAGTGATATCTCGTTTGAAAGGCATTGACATTGGCTACATAGCCATATTAATTTTGTTTGGGTTTAAACTAATTTTGATGGATAAATTGAATAAATACCAAAATTATTATTTCACATTTAAATATTGAAGATTTTTCAGTCCGCCTCTGGTTAGTTGTCAAAAAAATTGACGTTTTCAATTTAATAGTATTTGTTGCTTTGAAAAGTTTTTCTAAATATTTAATTTTATTATTGTTTAATGAGACGTTTAAGAGTTTACATAGGCAAAATGGTACGTACTCAAGCCGATAAAGTAGCAGCTATCTTAATAATTGGTGAATCTAGAAATAATCTCCATGAAGCGGAACGTTTATTTAATGAGAGATACCCAGATCGCCCTATCTCGAGAACTTATTTGAGGGAGCTTCTTCACAAGTTTGAAGCAACAGGTAGTGTTCAAGATGCCAAACGATCTGGTCGACCAACATTTAGTGATGATAAAAAAATTGATATAGTTGCTGAAATGGTAGTAAACCCTACTTCCTCTTCAACTAAAGTAGCGTCTATCTGCGAAGTGAGTAAAAAAGTACAGTACAGAAACTTTTGGCTAAAAATAAATTCCATCCATACAAGTTAAAAATGGTGCATCACCTTTCGGATGACGACCCCGAAAGAAGACTCGAATTCTGTGAATGACCTATGACCAATAAAATTAGTCAAAACCCACATTACACAAAAACAATTTCTTTTAGTGACGAAAGTACTTTTTGCCTCAATGGAAATGTGAATACACAAAATGTAAGATATTGGAGTGACACAAATCCTCACACCTTTCGTGAACAACATACCCAATATCCAGAAAAAGTCAATGTTTGGGCAGGTATTTTGGGAAACCACATAGTTGGTCCTGTCTTCTCAAATTCAAATTTAAGCGGTGAAGTGTATCTGGAGATGTTACAAAATGCAATTGAGCCGTTAATTCTTGAAATTCTGGAAGATAATCCAGATGAATGCGGTCATCTGGAAATAACATTTCAACAAGATGGTGCTCCTTCACATTATTATGGTGCAGTAAGACGTTACCTGGATGAAGAATATCGAGGTAGATGGATCGGCCGGCGAGGTCCTATAGAATGGCCACCTCGGTCACCAGATCTGACACCATTAGATTTTTTTCTATGGGGGGTACTTGAAATCCAAGGTTTATACTACGGCACCAGATAGCATTGGCGTTTTGAAAGAAAGAATTATTGAAGAATGCAATGCAATTTCAGCTGACATATTCGATCGAGTACGACAAGAGTTTACTAATAGGATGTATTACTGTCAGGAAGTAGATGGAGCACATTTCGAACACTTGCTATGAAAATCCATTGTTGATATTTGATTAATTAAATTTAAAAAAATAATGTCAATAATTTTGGTATTTATTTAATTTATCCGTCAAAATTACTTTAAGCCCAAACAAAATTAATATGGCTATGTAGCCAATGTCAATGCCTTTCAAACGAGATATCACTTGCCATAAGGTCCTTTATTTTCACCCTCCAAATTTTATTAATGTAAGTGTAGCCGTTCAAAAGATACGAGGGGGGAGGGGACTTTTGAATAGCACTGTATAGTGAATATATTTTTTATGGTTAATCAATTGATTTAAAGCAGTTTCTTTCCTAAAAATTGTAATTTCAATATATAGAACGTAAATTTGTTTACAGCCTTAAACAGCAGAAAGTCCAGTATAATGAGCAAAGCAATTTACGTTTAATACAACTTTTCAGTCCCATCATATGAATTGTTGAAAACCAACTTAGCAGAAGTATAATTTCTTGTAGTACAGTTGAAAGTTAGAAAGCTTGGAGGTTCTACAAAGAGAAGAGAGTCCAAGTTTCGCCTCCAGTTATATTTTTATTCCATTTAAAAAATTTCAATGCGCCGTTTTAACCACATTGAATGGTTATTTTCAACAAAGGCGACTCAAATTAAATATTAAAAGAATCAGTTTTCACTCTAAACGCGTTAGAGCGAATATAAAATGTAATGAAACCAATGAAATTTGTTATATTGTAGATGAAAATCAATTTTGCATAACCAATCACTACTTTGTATGAAATTTGAAGCTAATAAATTGATTCTATCGAGAAATATTGTGTGTATGATATAAAAACATTTTTCAAACGTGTCACAAATATCTGAAGCGGATTTGTATACAAGAATTCCATTCTTTCGAATCAATTCAATTTGTACTTCTACGGCATTCTACATATCTTGAATCGATGTTTTCGGTATTTGCATCAGACGTTATGTTTAAATCTGAAACACTCTCTCTCATTTTTGATGGTGACATAGGAAAATCCCAACTAAACAACCATGTAATGCGGAAACTTTGCTGGTTGAAAACAACGAAAACAAATTGTATAAGGGAGATCAGAAATCATAAATGCATGCTACAAAAATTATAAGGAAGTTAGTAAATAGGAGATTGTGTTTTATCAAATTACGATAATTCATCACTAAATGATTATAGACAAAATAGTTATTTATGTATTAAGAGCTCCCAATACATACAGTGTGGAAACCACTTATGGAATTAAATTCTTAAAGTCATTATTTTAAAAAATTATAAAAAATGCCTAGGCACGTCAACTTTTGAATTGAGCTGTGCGTTATGTAAACATAAATTTAAATGTACAGGGTGATTCACGCAAGTATGCCATAGTCGGTGTTGTTGTTTTTTTACTGAAACACCCTGTATATTTGCATATTTTTAAAATCCTCTTAATGAACCGATTCCAACAAACTAAATAATGTATGGTCAATTATGAATTATACAGGGTGAAATTTTGAAATTAATAATTTATTACACTTGAAATATTGGTACTTTATTAAATTAGCTAGATATGGATTTATCAAAAATCTAAACTAACTAATTATTAGACGTATTTGTATATTAAGCAAAACCTGCTACACCCATGAATTTTATCATAAATACCTAAAAATTGCCTAAAAACGCCAATAATTAGACAAAATCGGTAAATAATGTGGATTGTTTTGAATCGGGTTTTCTATTCTGTCAGTTGTTGATGTGTTGACAGTTTATACTAAAAAAGTTAAATCTTTGTTAAACACTCTTTCCTTGTCGACATAACAATGAAATATTTAACTGAGACTCATCGAATTGAGATTTTCATGATGATCGGGTACGGGGATAACTACAGAAGTCAAGTTGAAGTGGCAAACTTATTTAATCACAGGTATCCCGAATTGCCTAATATTTCACAAAGTACTGTGTCTGAAAGTCATGCACAATTCAGAGAACTTGGACATGTCAAACCATTGAAAAGAAAACCACACTTCGTTGAAGATGATGTGAAACTGGATATTTTGTTAAGTGTCGAAGAGAATCCAACTTCAAGTACACGTCAAATTGCCCGTGAAAATAATGTTAGTCATACAACTGTTCTAAGATGTCTCCATAAAGAAAAACTTCATCTCTACAAATTAACTTTTGTGCAGGAGTTAACAGAAGACGATCCAGATCATATCATGGATTTTTGCGAAAGATTGATGAATAAGCTGAACAGAAATGAGATAGCTCTTGGTACCATTCTTTTTTCTGACGAATCAACATTCATATTGAGTGGAGAGGTAAACTGACAGAACTGTAGATATTGGTCAGCAGAAGATCCTAATTGGATGCGTGAGACACATACTCAGTACCTTCAAAAGGTGGACGTTTGGGCCGGTATCATAGGCGACCATATTATTGGTCCTATATTTATAGATGGAAATTTGACAGCTGAAATATATTAAATATGCTTAGAAATGAAGTTATTCATGCGTTGGAAAACTTATATCCCAACGCAATAGATCCTAGCTTACCGAATGAAAATGTTTGGTTCTAGCAAGACGGGGCAACACCCCATTATGCTTTAATGGTAAGAACTTATTTAGATGAAATCTTCCCCAATAAATGGATTGGACGAAGAGGTGATATTGAGTGGCCAGCTAGATCGCCAGACCTTACGCCGTTAGATATTTTTCTGTGGGGCTATCTCAAGAACAAAGTATATGCAACACAACCAACTGGCATTGTAGACCTCAAAGACAGGATAACTACAGAAATACGGAATATTTCACCTCAAACTGTTAACAAAGTTAAGGAGGAGTTCTATAGGAGACTGTGCTATTGCCAACAACTAGGTGGAGAACATTTTGAGCATTTATTTCAATGTATTAAAATCAAATTCATCAGGTATTTTATGTATGTGTTTAATAACTGCAAAAATAAAAATTTCACCCTGTATAATTATGTTTGTTTAATTATAAAAAACAACACTGACTATGGCATACTTGCGTGAATCACCCTGTACATTTACATTTATGTTTACATAACGCACAACTCAATTCAAAAGTTGACGTGCTAGGCATTTTTTATAATTTTTTAAGATAATGACATAAAGAATTTTATTCCATAATTGGTTTCCACACTGTATAACATTTGTTCTACAATCACTTGAATATATATTATAACTAATAAAATTGATAAATTCATACTTCTTATATCAAGTGCCTGTCAAATACTTTATAAAATTTTAAACGTATAATTATTATTGTCAATACTGTCAATGTACTTCTTCTTATTCTACAATTAGAAAGGCCTCAGCTAGCAGTGCCATCCGGCAAGTAAATGTAAAACAGAACGTGGCTCAACGATTAAGCACAAAAACACAAAAAAATTAATACGGTAACATCGCAATCACACTAATTAATTATTTAAAACATTAAGAACTTAACAAAACAGCGATTTATTAGATTGTAAAAGATTTCATTCCATTTCATTTTCTTTGATGTAACTGTCACTGCCACTGTCACTGTCAATAGAATTATGTTTCTAGTACCGGTTGTTATGGGCAACGAGCGTAAAGTAACTCTTCTCAAGAAACGTCAACTTTTTGTTGTGAATGGCAAGCGAAAAAGCCTACTTTTCAATGTGATTGTAGAAAAAAAATTGCTGGTCGACATCTATCAGAGGTCAACTTTATGGTTGATGAAAAATTTGACCCATATTTTGACACTAAAACCAACAGTTCGGATATAATACATAAAATTCGATATTTCAATCTTCAGATGCGAGAATTTGACAGCAATTATTGTTGGTATTCTTATTTCCGTGCGAAAACAACCAATAGAAATGCAAAATAGGTAAACACCCGTACTTCAAAACTGGAAATTGGGATAGATAACTGTTATACTCTGGTTTATATGTGTAGAATGCAATAGTGACTTGTCATCCTACGTATAGTGAATACCAGGTTTATGCTCGAGCTGTAGAACCGACCCTAAGGGTCGTCCGGAAATGGCATTGTGCTGAATGATATCCCACCATTATATGTTTAGTTGTTTTTTATACAATTGCCGAAAGTAAACGTGTTCGGACATCGGAAAACGTAAAAGACAACAAAAAACACTCGTATAGAAACATTTTAAATGTGCTAATAGGTAGCTAAGGTTCAATTTTAATCAAATTCATTTTTGTATTAAGTAAGGTTAGGATGTTATAATGTAAAAGTCTAATATTTCAAATAATCCTCAATATTCTTCCATGTATATTTTATGCAATTGATAATTTAATAAATAATATTAATCTTTTACCTTCAGTGAAAATGGCCTGCAAGAGAGTGCAAAAAAGGAAAGTTGCTTGCGCAGCTGTCATATTGTGAAGCTGACGGGTGGCAGAATGCCTATTTAAAAATGGCATCTTCGATTCCGTTGAACTCTGCACGTATTTCAACCATTCTGGGGACCTGTGAACAAATCACTGAATGAATATAAGCAATTTCATATCAAAGGCGTGCTTTATATTTTTTTTACACAACATTTTTAAAAGTATATAGTAATAAGAAAAAAGGTAGTACGTGTCGCGGGACACACGGTAGGAACTTTAGTTCCTTTCAAGCAAAAATTATGTAATACATCTGACGTTATAGATAAACAATATGCATATTCCTCGGTGGTCGAGTAGAAAGCAAACCAGACTCTCACGCGGTAGACCCGGGTTCAATTCCCCGTGAAGAAGTTTTTTTTATTGTTAATTTTATTTTTAAATAATTATTCTGCTTGATATTAATAACGACAACAGGTAGACGTTTGAAATATTTAGCAGAATATTCATTATTATAGATAATGGTACGGTACCCTTCATGAGGGAGTCCGACTGGCAACATCTACTCATAACAGCATCGTATAGTTAAGAAGGGAAACCGTAGCATTATACAAATTGAGCATTCAAGAACTGTACGTTTACCAGAAAAATATTAGTGGAAAAATAAAATTGAATTGTTAAATTTTCTATTTGAAGTTATATTACAATTTATAGAAATTTTTATTTTCTAGATTTTTTCTTAAGTGGGTCGTAGAAAAAATATGCTGTTCGACTCGTGTGGATTGTCCATATCGCACTTAAACTTCGTCCTCGTGCGATATGACCATTATATCCACTATTTTCTATCTAAATTATTTCTATCAAAATATGCCCTTTTACATTTAAAAACAACCTGCCAAATGTCAAATCAATTTATCCATCCATTTTAAAGTTATCGAATTAAAACATTCAAGTTTCCAAAATTTCAACACCCTGTATTTCGAAAAGTAAATGTGCTAGACCCCTTAATCCTCATATCATTTTGTCCAATTTTACGAGAGAAATCTACATGCAAACGTTGTAATTACCCTTAACGTTCGAGATGCTTATACCATTTTTTGCGCGATCGTATTGAAATAAATTCCGAATAAAATAATTTAAATTTCTTCGAAATGAACGAAATGTCAGAAGTGACATTTATACTTCTCGATCATTATAAAATATATTTTGCATTTTGGTGAAATTGTTTATTACTTTTCGACGTCTGAACGGTAAGTAAATCACTTACCGACGTGTTAAACTTAGAAACCAGTAAACACAACCTACCGTCCTGACAACCGATGCTGTAAATAAACAAAAAAGACCAATCGCGCAAAAAAAATTATGGAAATAATAGTAAAAATTTACCCGAACAAATTCAAGTAGATCACCAGCACTGCGAATACCAGCTTTGCATAGAATTTTAATATAGCATCGGTGGTTCACTGGTAGAATGCTCGCATTCCACGCGGGCGGGCCGAGTTCGATTCCCGGCCGAACCATATGAATCGCTGCTTCGTAAACGAGAGAGAGACTCAGGAGAGAGCACACGCACGCAAGCAAGGTACATAACGAAGCAACGTAACATAACGTAACGTAACGTAACGGTCAGATTTTTGCGTCGCGACCCCTTGTCGCTCAAACATAACCTGACGTGAAGAACTAAAGTTCCAAAAGTAGTTTTTAATATGGGTTGACGGTTTACTTCTGAGTAAAGTGGCTAGAAGTGAGATAAATTGTACAGCACTTTAATCTACGTTTAAAAAGATGATAACGAGTCATCTCAACCACTCTGCGTACGCCTTTGTTTTCAGACGTTCTAATAAATTTTGATAGGGACGCGTTGTTTTATAGAAGGAGCGGAATTAGTTTTCGAACAGCGGCGCGTCTTGTTTGTTCACGGTAATATACTTTTCAAAAGACAAACCCGGTGGAAGTTTTATCCGCAAATTTTTACTGTTTTGTCCATAAGACGCAGCGGAATAATGCAATAATAATCTTCATTTACAACTATTATAGTTTAGTTTTAAGAAGCATATATACTATGTCCCGATTAAAATAATTTATTAAGATCATCTTAGGTGGAAAAAACATACTTACAAGATAAAAAGGGATTTTATAATCTTGAATAGTTCAGCTTCTGGCTGTATAAACGCCAGTGGACTAATTAAAGACATTTTAGGTTATTCGGAATGCTCATTCCAGTTTAATATTTAAAATACATAACCGCGATAAACTACACCATTGGGAGATATTTGAGGTTGAACATGCTCTAGGGGATTATGTGCAGCTTAATAAAAGTTTTAAAAATTAATAGGTAGCAGAAACAAATTTAAAAAAGAGCGTAAAAGGAGGATAATGAATTTGGATACATCTTTTTCTTAATAATAAGCAATATAGTGGAAAGTATTTTTTGCATACGTATACAAAGTGATATAACTGTCTTTCTTGTAACATTATTTATTATAAAAATTATGAAAAGAACCCGAAATAATTGGAAAATAAATTTTGCCGATAAAACTTCATGCATTGACTTAATATAAAAACATAAACACTAAATTTTACACATAGAAATACTTATTCTGGTGTAATAAACTCCATTCTCTCGCTATTGTACAAGAGCCCCTATTCTGAAAACGTACAGGAAGCATAATACGGAAGAAGGTACCCCCAGTTGTCAGCGAAACGTGTTTAAAGAAAATTCCGCGCCGGTTTTCCCGAGTTGGACCAGATTTGTAAGAGGTCATACATTGTGACGTTGATGTTCGCTTTGTTACTAATCTCAACTTACAGGGTTATATAATATTGAAATTACTTATCATCAATATATTTTTTTTATATAAAACGTTAATAAATGTTGGCAATGCTTCTAGAAAGCTGTTGTTGAAAATTATTTACAACATTCCTTTATCCAGCTCTATAACTCAAACACTCTTGATGGGAGAGTTTTTGCTCAAAGGAAATTTTTTGTAGAAAATATAATTTCCTACAAAACTATACACTCGTTTTTCCTAAAAATATTTTTTACCGAAAAATCGACTCGAAACCGCCATAAACTTTTCCGTCTTGCATATTCAGTCTTGGTATTGGTCCTGTTTTTGTTCATTCAGTCTTGGTCTTGAAATAAGGATATGTTAGCAAGAACCAATTTTCAGGTAGAACCGGAAAAAAATATGGCCCAAGCACCTCAAATAATCAGATGTATCTACCTCGTACACATTGTACAAACTTTGTTGAATACATTCGAAATAATTTACGCAATATGAATAGGAATATGTAGTAGGGTTTATTAAAATGAACGCGATTTGAATTGCAGTGGCAGTAAATTTTCAGGCATATCAGAAATTACGGTTACTTTACAGCTTTGCACTTCGTGGCAAATTTCATTTGCACACTCTGGAATGGAACTAAAGCAAAATATGGGGTATGGGATATGGTCGTTAAGGTCTCTCTTTGAATAAACGGTTAGATTGGGATGAATTGCTAATACCAGAATTGATTCCATTATTTATCTACAAGATATTAGGTACACACAATACATACACCGAGAAAAAGATTTATTTGTGACAATCAAAATCTTATTATGTCAAATAAATATGATTTTCCATATGGCCTAACCAATATTTAATTTGTCGTTAAGAAAGGATTTGTTTCAAGTTCGGAGAGTAATATTGTTGATTAATAAAAACATATTCATTGTCATCAATAAAATGAGTTATCTATCGAAAATTACATTTATTCTTGTAAAAATGTATCATATTTGTCTCAAACAACATTTATTGAGGTATAATGACAAAATGGTTATATTAATCTTTGAAAGAATTTAAATTGAATAAAGTTGTTTTCCAATAACAAATACTTATTTTTGCAAGCTAACTATATTGTTTTATTATAAAAAAATTACTTTATGGCAGAATGACATTTCTTTATCATGAAAAAATGTATTGTATGGGTGAAATATATTTCTTTACCATAAAAAAGTATATTGTCTGGGTTAACGATATGTTTTCTATTCGTAAAAAATGTATCTTCCCAGCAAATCATATTTTTTTGTTGGAAACAAATGTTCCTTCTTCAAGAAAACTATCAATTTTTACTAAAATTCAACATATTTATCATAACCGAACCATAATTTTCATAAACATTATATTGCCTTATAGTGAAAAAATACATTTCCCTAAAAAACCGAATTATTTATGGTATTGTTTTTTGTGTATGGAAGTTACCTACATGCACTATTCAATACAGTGAGCTTTTGAAATGTTTCTAAATATTTAGAAATATATTAAAAGTTCACGGTGTATTAAGCAGTATGGGTAACTTCCACACGGTTCTCTAAATAATTGGGTTACTTAGGAAAATATATGTTTCACAAATATTTGTCTAAGCCGTTTCCAGACTATGTCGAACAACAAAGTTGACTTCCGTTTTGTATGTGTGAACTAGTCGATCGAATTGGTCGATGGTTAGTCTGGACACGGATTAAAATTACAGTATTTTTATGACAAACATGTTTAAATCTAATAGAAATTAATTTTCTCTATTTATGCATAAAACTGTTTAGTAGGAAAGCAGGATAGGAATAAAAAACTTGCTTCTGAATATTTTGATCTATTAAAAAAAACTATACATTTTTAAAATAGATACCATACATTTATAAAATGGAACCATACATTATTAAAATTAAACATACCTTCATGATCTAAAACATAACCAACAGTGGTATCCACAAGATAGCCTTGTCTATCCTTGAGTATGCTCATTAATGCTTTCCCCATAGTAGTTTTTTGGAGTTCTTGGAGTAGATCTGACAGGTTCAATTGAGAAATGTGTATGTTTGAGGTACATTTCACTTACTTGTTACTTCTACCTACTTGAATATAATTATCGTTTATTTCCTTACCTTCAAAGATATCTCATAATTCTTGTAATCGCCATGTGTTTAACAATTAATTCATTCTATTATTAAACTTATTTTCGTCCAGAGCACTTTAACCATACTTCACAAAAACAAAATAATTAGGTGAAATTGCAAAAACTGATCTAATTTCACATGCAGACTGACCCCAAACGTATACAGGTGGAGACCGTTACTGAATAATAGGGAAGGGTGGGCTGAGAATTCTTTGTTTCAATTGCCACATAATTTGTAGGCTAATGTGATTTCTTACGGGTGAAGAAATATGTGATTTGTAGCAAATAAGTTTGTCCACGACCACCTAATAATAAGTCAATATTTTACCTCCTAACTAAAGGTATATGGTACCCATATATCAACTGTCGTGAATTATGGTTCATAATACACTGTAGTGTATTATGGTTCATAATTCACGACTAGAGATGGGGGTACAATATGAAATACACTATTAAATCTGTGTATATTGTTCAGGAAATTTGTTCCTGACATATATCGTATCTATAAAATATTGTAATTTTTAGTATTGATACTTTTCATAACGATATTTTCTAATATTAAGTATTTCACAACAATATATTTATAACGGTACGTTGTATTGATACTTTCTACAGTATCGCCCATCTCTATATATGTCAAATTATTTGAAGTAGCTGCCACAACATTTTGAGGTTAGTAATATGCCAAATCGCTACTGACTTTTATTTATTAATAAATAAATTAAGTGTCGTGGACAAAGTATAGTATTCTACTCGCAATTTATGGCCATAATTCACTTGGGTGACTTGCGCCCCTCGCCTGCGGCTCGTGACACAAACGTCACCCATCGTGAATTATGGCTATCATAAATTGCTCGTTTAATAATATACTATTAACAACGATAAATGTACAATTATACTGAAATACTTATTTTTTCGGTATAAAGTAGATCTTATTTGAGGCTAATAATCTATAGCAGGTATGGGCAACCTTTGACATGTTGTGAGCCAAACTTTAGTGTGCAAATACGTTCGCGGGTCGCATTTAAAAGTAGTACATTTTAAAGTAGTGTTGTAGTGCTCATAATTTTTTGCGATAGATATCAAACATAAAATAATACGACAATGTTATTATAATATCAATTTATTAAAATAACAAAATTAAATAATAACATTATAATTAAATAGTTGAATTTGGAATTGTTACAAACTACTAAAGTTAAATATCGATACCGAAATCAATGAGACACTTGAGCTTAAACTTGGGAAACTAATCCATCCATGTTTGGATAAATTCCACTGATACAAAGACGTAAAGAATTTTCCAAATTATCGTCAGTCAGCCTTGTACGATATTTTGATTTATTAACTTTCATCAGTGAAAAGTTCCACCCGCTTATATGGGCAAAATGAAGGAATGATCTAGAATCGTCTAGTGTAGAACAGTTGAGAAGAAATAATCTTGTGTTGCGCCGCCAGAGAAGCGGCAAACATCGAAGACTTTGATGTTTGCCGCCTCACTCTTTGATGATCGCCGACAGGTTTTTATTTTGCAATATGATAAAAAATTCTCAGTTGAACGGGTTGCGGGCCGGATCAAATCATACAGCGGGCCGGCTGTTGCCCACCCATGATCTATAGGCTTATTTAAAAAATATAAATTTCTGTCAAAACTTTCAAATGATTTACTATGAATATTTAATTTGTTGTTTTAAAGTGATGGAATATTATTGAAGATGTTAGGTTTTTTTCTGGGTAATGAAAACAATTTTTACCCAAATAGCATCGTTATATTTTATAACAAAATATTATATTGTGCTTTGTAGACTTTTATAGTTTCTGAAGATCAATTGTATGAAGGTGTGCATAAAGGAGAACACATTTTTTTACAAAAGAAACTTCACTCGAATAAATCATTTTTTTATATCAAAATTTCCCAATATTTTCACGTTAATATGGCTTCTTAATAATAAATAAGCAAAGTTAGTTTTAAACAAAGGGGAGTGAAACAAATCAGTTTATTTGTCTATAAATTACTCTTCTCTCGGTTAGTTTCATTTTTTCAAGGACTCACTGACTAACAAACTATTAAATCTCAGTAGAGGCAAGATAGTATTGTTATGTACATTTCGGAGCAAAAATGTTCAGAATGCGCGACCCCTTTATCTTGGTTATATTCATATGAAATATTTCTTGAACTTTTTTGAATTTTAAAATTTTTTGTAGTGTATTTTTGCTGAAATCATCTTATCCGAATATCAAAAGATGCACAATTAGCATTGAAAGGCATATCCGGGTAGGTAGTTAATTGTCAGGGTGTGATAGACCTAATTTTGCAAATTGTTCAAGTAGTTCTACTGCCACCGTGGCTGTGATTCTACGCCCTCTCGGCAAACATAGTGTGCACAGGTTAACTATAACAATAAGGATATGACGTCAATTGTACTCCTGCTTGGTACAGAGAAGCATCTGCCTCGAGAGAAATGTAAGCTATTGCCGTTAATCTTTACATCGCTGTTTTGAATTAAATCCGCTGGTGGATGAATAAAAATTACAGACATTAGCATGACATGTTTTAAAAGACATCTCGAGAAGACGAGAACGGTCTCAAGAATAAAGCCGAATATTAATTTTTCTTTGACAAAAGCAGTTAATGGTGTTTTTGGTTTAAAACATAATAAAAACTAGGAGAGTAATTAGTTGGTAAGCCGATGGCAATTTACAGCTAACGGAAAAATAACATTCAAGAATTCCTGTATAAAAATGAATCTGAAAGTATATTTTAATATACCACACACAGTTATCAAGGACCGATAACAATACAATAATTTATTAAGTATTAAGTACTAAAAAATGACAAAAACTGATTATTCCGTGCGCTCTCACCAAATGGACTTTTCAATATTTCTTAATTTTCTATCGAAATAACCCCAACTTGAGTATTCTATCTATTCCAATAGGTACCGTATAGGATTTCATGCGTACTGGTTATCCCATTCCAGTTATAAAGTGAAATTAAATACTAGAAAATGACAAAAGTTGAAGAAAATTAAGAAAATCGATTACCTCGTGCGCTCTCACCAAATTTTGAAAAAAAATTCAAAAAATGGACTTTTGGAATTTTCTTTCTTTACGTCAGGTTGAGTTTGAGCGACCAGGGGTCGCGACGCAAAAGATCTGACCGTAACGTTACGTTATGTTACGTTGCTTCGTTATGTGCCTTGCTTGCGTGCGTGTGCTCTCTCCTGAGTCTCTCTCTCGTTTACGAAGCAGCGATTCATATGCTTTGGCCGGGAATCGAACCCGGGCCGCCCACGTGGAAGGCGAGTATTCTACCACTGAACCACCGATGCTATATTAAAATTCTATGCAAAGCTGGTATTCGCAGTGCTGGTAATCTACTTGAATTTGTTCGGATACATTTTTACTATGATTTTCATAATTTTTTTGCGCGATTGAACTTTTTTGTTTATTTACAGCATCGGTTGTCAGGACCGTAGGTTGTGTTTACTGGTTTCTAAGTTTAACACGTCGGTAAGTGATTTACTTACCGTTCAGACGTCGAAAAGTAATAAACAATTTCACCAAAATGCAAAATATATTTTAAACTGATCGAGAAGTATAAATGTCACTTTTGACATTTCGTTCATTTCGAAGAAATTTAACTTATTTTATTCGGAATTTATTTCAATACGATCGCGCAAAAAATGGTATAAGCATCTCGAACGTTAAGGGTAATTACAACGTTTGCATGTAGATTCCTCTCGTAAAATTGGACAAAATGATATGAAGATTAAGGGGTCTAGCACATTTACTTTTCGAAATACAGGGTGTTGAAATTTTGAAAACTTGAATGTTTTAATTCGATAACTTTAAAATGGATGAATAAATTGATTTGACATTTGGCAGGTTGTTTTAAATGTAAAGGGGCATATTTTGATAGAAATAGTAGTTTGTGCAACTAGTGTGGATATGATGGCCATATCGCACGAGGACGAAGTTTGAGCACGACGCCGTAGACAGAGTGCTCAATCGTTCAAGTGCTATATGGACAATCCACTCTAGAAAAAAAAAATTTCTATAAACTGTAATATAACTTCAAATTAAAAATTTAACAATTCAATTTTATGTTTCCACTAATTTTTTTGTGGTAAACGTACAGTTCTTGAATGTCCAATTTGTATAATGCTACGGTTTCCCTTTTTATATACGATGCTGTTATAAGTAGATGTTGCCAGTCGGACTCCCTCATGAAGGGTACCGTACCATTATCTATAATAATGAATATTCTGCTAAATATTTCAAACGTCTACCTGTTGTCGTTATTAATATCTAGCAGAATAATTATTTAAAAATTAAATTAACAATAAAAAAAACTTCTTCACGGGGAATCGAACCCGGGTCTACCGCGTGAGAATCTGGTTTGCTCACTACTCGACCACCGAGCAATATGCAAATTGTTTATCTATAACGTCAGATGTTTTACATAATGTTTGCTTAAAAGGAACTAAAGTTCCTACCGTGTGTCCCGCGACATGTTCTACCTTTTTTCAATAATTCTTCATTTTCTATCGAAATAACCTCAACTGCAGCATTCTATCTATTCCAATGGGTACCGTACAGGATTCCATACATACTCATAATACCATCCCAGTTATAGAGTGAAATTAAATACTAGAAAATGACCAAAATTGATTATCTTGTGCGCTCTTACCACGTTAGAAACGTGGTCATGAAACACAAGAACTTTTCAATTTTAACACCCTGTATATCGGAAACTAGTCATAGGAATGAATTGGTCTCATGGGCATTTTCGGTCAAGAACTCGAGTACAATATCATATCCAAAATTTTTACGGAACGCCACTTTGCCATAAGAAAAGTGTAACACTATTTTTGCATTGTGAGAAGACGTTTTTGAAATTCCAAAAGAGTAGAAGTAAAAAATAAAAGTCTTACCAATTAAGTTTCGACTGAGCTTATAAGAATCTTATAAAACAAAACAAAACTTGTTCGAAGGTTGAATTCTTGTTCTCAATTATTCATCGAAAAATAAATTTTTAGGATGAGATGCTGCACATTCCAGTTAATAATTTTACTATACGTATAGCTCATCGAATTTTTGATTTTTTTTGGGAGTTTAATAATGTTGTCTAGAAGGATAAAGCGATGGAGAAAACCGAATTCATTCGGATTGTTTCATTCGGATTGTAAGTGTGGAAGGGCCTCTGAATAGGTAGTGTTGCAGGTCACTTGGAGGATCATCTCAAGAGAAATGAAACAACTAGTTCTACCACTGGGACATGTTTGATTTATTTATGAAATATATTACACTACATACTAAACTAATACTATGCATAAGTACCTAGCTGTATATAGGATACTTATACATAATGGTTAATTAATTACTAGTAGGAGACTATTCAACTATGTAGAATAGTCTTCTTCAAGTATTCTGTATCGACTTCACCTTCTGATCAATACTGAATGTATATTTATACAGTGCTATTCAAAAGTCCCCTCCCCCCTCGTATATTTTGAACGGCTACACTTACATTAATAAAATTTGGCGGGTGAAAATAAAGTGTTGTAAACTTCTCTATGAATGGTAACAGGTGACGTAATGGTTATAGATGACGTCACAGTGCCACTCTGTACAATAATTTTAAATATAGGACCTTCTGGCAAGTGATATTTCGTTTGAAGGGCATTGACATTGGCTACATAGCCATATCAATTTTGTTTGGGTTTAAACTAATTTTGACGGATACCTAAATTATTGAAATTATTTTTTTCAATTTAATTAATCAAATATCAACAATGGATTATTGTAGCAAGTGTTCGAAATGTGCTCCGTCTTCTTTCTGACAGTAATACATCCTATTAGTAAACTCTTGTCGTACTCGTTCGAATGTGTCAGCTGAAATTGCATTGCATTCTTCAATAATTTTTCCTTTCAAAACGCCAATGCTATCTGGTGCCGTAGTATAAACCTTGGATTTCAAGTACCCCCATAGAAAAAAATCTAATGGTGTCAGATCTGATGACCGAGGTGGCCATTTCTTAGGACCTTAGGACCATAATAATGTGCAGGAGCACCATCTTGTTGAAATGTTATTTCCAGATGGCCGAATTCATCTGAATTATCTTCCAGAATATCAAGAATTAACGGCTCAATTGCATTCTGTAACATCTCCAGATACACCAGGAAAACAGGACCAACTATGTAGTTTCCCAAAATACCTGACAAACATTGATTTTTTCTGGAAATTGGGTATGTTGTTCACGAAAGGTGTGAGGATTTGTGTCACTCCAATACCTCGCATTTTGTGTATTCACATTTCCATTGTGGCAAAAAGTACTTCCGTCACTAAAACAAATTGTTTTTGTGTAATGTGGGTTTTGACTAATTTAATTTGTCATACATTATTCACAGAATTCGAGTCTTCTGTCGAGGTCGTCATCCGAAAGGTGGTGCACCATTTGTAACTTGTATGGATGAAATTTATTTTTAGCCAACACTCTCTGTACTGTACTTTTACTTACTTCACAGATAGACGCAACTTTAGTTGAAGAGGAAGTAGGGTTTACTACCATTTCAGCAACTATATCAATTTTTTTATCATCACTAAATGTTGGTAGACCAGATCGTTTGGCTTGAACACTACCTGTTGCTTCAAACTTGTGAAGAAGCTCTCTCAAATAAGTTCTCGCGATAGGGCGATCTGGGTATCTCCCATTAAATGAACGTTCCGCTTCATGGAGATTCTTTCTAGATTCACCAATTATTAAGATAGCTGCTACTTTGTCGGCTTGAGTACGTACCATTTTGCCTATGTAAACTCTTAAACGTCTCGTTAAACAATAATAAAATTATATATTCAAGCTATTTAGAAAAACTTTGCAAAGCAACAAATACTATTAAATTAAAAACGTCAATTTTTTTGACAACTAACCAGAGGCGGACTGAAAAATCTTCAATGTTTAAATGTGAAATAATAATTTTAGTATTTATTTAATTTATCCGTCAAAATTAGTTTAAACCAAAACAAAATTAATATGGCTATGTAGCCAATGTCAAAGCCTTTCAAAAGAGATATCACTTGCCATAAGGTCCTATTTAAAATTATTGACCAGAGTGGCACTGTGACGTCATCTATTACTATCACGTCACCTGTTACCATTCGTAGAGAAGTTTATAACACTTTATTTTCACCCTCCAAATTCAATTAATGTAAGTTTAGCCGTTCAAAAGTTCCATGGGTGAGGGGACTTTTGAATAGCACTGTATATTTATATTATATCATTATATTGGGCCAACAGGCATCACATAACATTGTACCTATATATCCAATTGTTCGAGCTCTGAGTACTTTTATTTATAACTATAGTGTTACAATATTGTTGAACCCCAGTTAAAAAATTCCTTCTTCCAGGATTTTAAAGAAATATTCAAAGGTTTGTGGTATTTATAAGACTTTAATAACTATATAAAAGATTCTTTCTCAAAATAGTTTTATACACGTTTGTAATGGAATATCCATTTGGCCTTTTTGTACAGATATTTTCACTATTAAAGCAAAATTTCGAATCGAAAGATAAATAAATATTTCGTACATCCCGTTATCAGAGGATTCCATTCCGTGACAGAAATAATCACGTATTATAATCCTAATTGCATTGCCGTCACAACTCACATAATAAACATAAAAATAGTGCAACTAATTCCAGGATATTGAAAAAGAAAAGAGGTGGGAAATGTCTTCGATTTTCAATAAATAATTGGATAACACGCTAACTTCACGTCCATTGGAGCGAAAACGGAAATCGCGGCATATTTCTTAAAGTGAACGGGACCTGAGTACGACATCGGGAATTCGAGACACCATAACATATTCACTAACAGTTTTTAGTGCCATGCAATTGAATTCGTATCCTTCTCGAGTGGCGTAGAAGTGAAAAATATTCACTCTGAACCTGATTGTTTATAAATGTTTTTAAATAAATGCCTTGTTGATAAAAATTGAAAAAAAAAATTATAGAAAACACAATTTAATAAAATAAAACAAAGACAATAGAAGACATTCTATGAAGTGTTTCGCTTTTAGAATGTGATGAATCGATATTTTTTATAAAAACTAGTTCCTATGATGTTTGGTTAAAATGTCCCAATCTCCTTTGTCTCCTTCGATAAAAAATGGCGAAGCTTCTGGTGAACAATGAAAGAGTTTCGCTAACAATTTGACACAACAGGGTATTTTATTGTGGCTTTCGTCAGTTGAAAAGCAAATTTCAAAATAAATATAAACGTTTCGAGTGTGTTGAATATTAGTTCGGTGGAGAAACCGAGACAGGCAGGAAGCAATTGCTAGGATCATTAATTTAAAAGCTACATATTGGGGTGTTTTTGTGGTTTAATGCTGACTGTTGTCTGGAGATGGCACTGAGAACGAAAATGGATGGCAAGAAACAGACTGGTTGACCGACTCATGTAGTCGAGGTGGATTAGACGTCGTTGCTGCCTCAAATATAATAGCATACACTGATTTATTCCACATAGATATTATAATTATGCGCCATGATTTAAAAGGGTGAACTGTATCTCTTGTGGTTCACAACAAATATGTTTCAGTAACGGATAGTTGATGGAAAATTATTTACGTTATTGAGCCCTGGCCTAAGGAAAATAATAAACTAACAAAAATCGTCCTTCTTAGTAGAATGCTACTCAGTACACGTTACAATCTAAACGTTACAATGAGCTCTGGTTAATGTTTGAAATGTTTGAAAGAAGGGATATATATTTTTTCCCTCTTTTAAAACGATGTTATTAAATACCAAAACGGCACGCCATATACTTCTGTATCTGTATCTGTATCTGTAGAATAAGAAGGGTGGGTGTAGGCTCACAGCACTTAGGCCACATGTGACCCAGTGTACATCCTCCCGAGAAGTTATCCTCCTAGGTCATCGTCCATCCTGCTCTTCCTAGGAAGGTGGACAGGTCACTAGGAGACATCTCCTTTATATCGGCAGGTGTAGGTCAAGACTCACCGAACACACACTCTCTTATTGACGATAACACCGGACACTCGCATAAGACATGCCTGTCAGTTTCATCTGCATGTTCACACATCCTGCATAGAAATGTGTCCACTAGCCCAATAGTATGGTGGTGTTTCCATAGTTGACAGTGGCCAGGCAGAAATCCTACTGTTAACGTAGATTTTGCCTGGTCATCGTCAAATATTTCTTCGGCGCCAGCTTCCTAGGGTCGCCCAGGGTGATCCTGGCAAGACTCCATCCTTTGATTCCATCCCATCTCTCAAGAGATTCAGCATGGGTGTAGCTTTCATGGTTGCCAGACGCACTTACGGCACTAAATGGGGACTTAGACCCAGCATGGTACACTGGCTGTACAAAATGGTTGTCTATCCCAGGATCACATATGCATCTCTGGTATGGTGGCCAAAGATCAAACAATCCTCTGCTATGCTAAAACTAAGCAAGGTCCAAAGACTTGCATGCATTGGCATTACAGGGGCAATGAGGACTACTCCTACAGCAGCGCTGGAGACAATGCTAGACCTTCCTCCGCTACATTGTGTCATAATGTGCGAAGCATGGGCAGCACTAGCCCGACTGGAAAAAGCATCAGACCATGACATGGCACATGGGAGAGGACACACAGAGATAAGGCATGTGGATAATGACATTTTCAAAATGCCAACAGACCACATGACCACCAAATATATCTTTCGCAAGAACTTCGAGATTGTCATCAAAGATCGAAAGGAGCTTGAGGAAGAGAACGCACCACCACTTAGTAGAGCGAATGAACTGATCTGGTATACAGACGGATCGAAAAATGAACTCGGCACCGGAGCGGGCATATAAAGCAAGACGAGCAAATATGAAGGGATCGTCTCGCTTGGCAAATACGCTTCTGTATTTCAAGCAGAGGTCTATGCAATACTTGCATGTGAAAGAGCTAATAATATGAGAGCCTACAACAACAGGCAGATCAGGATTTACAGTGACAGTCAAGCCGCCCTTAAAGCACATCTCGGCTAGTATGGGAATGCGGCGAAGAACTTAGAACACTGGCGACTCGGAACAGTGTAACACTGGAGTGGGTCCTAGGTCATAAAGGAATCGCATGCAATGAAAAAGCTGACGAACTCGCAAGAATAGGATCGTCAACTCTGATGAACGGACCCGAACCTGCTGTGGGCATCCCCAGATGCTTAACGAGGTCATGGTTAAAAGGGTGGTTGGAAGAACAACACAATAAACACTGGAAGAATACGATCAGGCAAATACATGGGAAGGAATTCATAAAAGAGCCATCAGAAAAAGTAGCGAAAGAACTGCTCTCAATGAGCAGGAACAAACTACGCACCATTACGGGGCTACTTACGGGACACTTTCCCACAAAGGAGCACCTAAACAAAATAGGGCTGTACAACGGAGACCTCATATGCAGAAGATGCAAAAAGGATACCGAAACAGCTCTGCATATACTATGCAACTGTGAGTCGCTGGACCACAGAAGGCAGAAACTGTATGGCAGAACCCAAATGACTTCAGAAGACTTCTACAACCAACCAGCAAAGAACCTTTATGAGCTAATACAGGGAACGGATTGGCTAGATAGGTTCTAGTCAGAGCACTAGGAGTATCTACAATAAGCCCAGGAGGCTGAGGTGGAACCGCGAAGGGTCGGCTTCTGAGAAAAAAAAAACGTTTGGCTAGTTCGGCAATTGTCGAAGTCGTTAGGCCGTAAATGTCACTGAGTCCAGCCGATTCCTTGGCTAAAGAATCGGCAATGCGATTACCTTTACTCCTGTCGTGCCCCTTAACCCACCTCAGGATTATATTGTTATCTGCCGAGGCGTTAGCTAAATCTTGGTGGCACTTTAGTACTAGCCCCGATATAACACGTTGTCTGTTCAAGGCTAATAGGTCTTGTCTACGATCAGTGCAGATTGTTATGTTTTTGCCAGAAATTCCTTTTCTGGTTAGTTCCTTTGTGGCAATTGAGGTACCAGCTGTTCTGTTTGAACCACGCTGGTATTGTTTCCCATTCCCCACTTAATCCTTAGGCATAGTGCTCTCGAGTAAACTCCACATCCTAACCCTGTACATACATATTTAAACCGCTTCCTTAAAACCTTGGAACATTTAAAATCTTAAATTCTTGTCAACAAACGGACTCCTTAGTAGAAGGTTACTGTAACTTTGAACTTTGGTCAGCACAAGCTGGCCTTCATGGAGTTCTATTTTGATTAACTTCATACTAATTAATTGTCCATTTTATTATACCAGGGGCATCAGATTACAAAATTTGATTATATTAATTATGGGCCTTAAGGAAACAATAATGTTTAGTAATGACTTGCTCTCTATAGAAATCTTATCGCGAAGCTCATACATTTTGAAGGATATTACAAGTCAAATCACCGTAAGCGTTTAGAGCAGAACAAAAATTTAGCGGTTCAAATCGTGTAATCTTGATCTGATTTGAATGCGTGGGAAACGATGTAAAGTTAAAAATGGAAATATCTCTAAGCGGAGCTCTATGAAGCAGTCATTTCTATTCGATGGAAATAAAGTCATATTAATCATCAATTTAAACCCGCCTGGACGTATGTGCCTGAGGCGCTTTTTTTTAATATACCTAATCCTATAATTTTGAAAACCAAGCATTATCAGCCTCATTCCACAGTTACCCTACTTTTAAATACCTTCTCCATTCCGTTCGACATAAAGTATTTTCTAAGCAAACGTCTAAATTCCGCAATTCAACTGTCGGCTGAAGAATTCCATTTTAAACAAAATAATATTTCCAGCTACGTGAACGTTTACATGTATACACGGGAGTGCTCATATTTCCGAATCTTAATTATAAACTCCATTTTATTCAATTTAAAATTCCGCTCTTAGAACGTCATTCAAATCTGTCAGCTTATTTAATTTTGTTCTAGTACTTTTACGCGACGTTTGAAATGAAATTTTTTTATGTTTGCGCATTTAACAGTGGAGTTCATACGTACCAATAGCATTCTAGTCCGGGGAAGTTAGGACACAAACATGACATTTTTCTCTATGTTCCTCATCGAAAACATATCGACTCCCTATCATTTTCCTAAATACCGCTGGAGCTCACTACGCAGCTTGCAAGCACAGAGCACTTTTACGCTGATTCAGTGTGCTCGCACAAAAAATTTTATACCCCATAACATGATAAAAGTGGATTTCCAAAAAGAAAATTCCAATCCTTAATATTTCAAAAAGTGTTGATCAATTTAAATTTTGGTTATTTAAGCGACAAAAATAATTTTTTACATTATTAGCTGTGAAATTAATAATTTTCTAGCCAACTGAAAAGTTGAATTTCTCTATTACAGGTTAATAATTTTTTCTATTGTTAACCTAGGTCTCCTGAGGTGGGTTAGAGGGCACGACAGGAGTAAAGGAAATCGCATTGCCGATTCTTTAGCCAGGGAAGCGGCAGGACTCAAAATTTTAGGACCCAGTGACACCTACGGCCTGACGACTTCGACAATTGCGGAACTAGCCAAACGTTACACCTATGCTCAATCCTTTGAGAGATGGGATGGAACCAAAGGATGTAGTCTTTCCAGGATCACCCTGGACGACCCTGGGAAGCTGGCGTCGAAAAAATATTTGGCGATGACCAGGAAAAACCTACGTTCAACTGTAGGATTTAACACCTCCATAATATGGGGCTAGTGTGCAGGGCAGGATGTGTGAACAGGAAGATGAAACTGTCATGCATGTCTTATGCGAGTGTCCGGAGTTATCGTCAATAAGAAAGTGTGTGTTCGGTGAGTCTTGGCCTACACCTGCCGATATAAAGAAGATGTCTCCTAGTGACCTGGGACCTAGGTCAGGATGGACAACTCCTCGGGAGGATGTACAATGGGTCACATGTGGCCTAATAAGTACTGTGAGCCTACACTCACCCTCCCTTCTTCACAGATACAGACAGATACAGAACCTAGGTCCGTCATGGACAAATTCAAATATTTAGAGAATCCAGGGATAGTAGCTTAATAAAAACTTGTGCAACATAATTTTGTATACCCAGGAAATTGTCTTCAACATATTTGATTTAAATAAAAATGCCATAAGTTTAAAATTAGCGCTCAAACAAAGTCAGTCGACGGAGTAAGCGCTTCTCGTGGTGCGTTTGCGAACGCTGTGGTGTAGAGTGTGACAAAATAAACTATTCCAACAATAAATCTTGGAAAAAACATTAGAGATTAAGGAAATAATATTCCATCTCGTAAAATTTTGTTGTTAGGTAGATTTTTCGACCGTGCCTCCCCGGACTATTCTCTCACTGGAAGATAGTGTTTTTAACTTTTGTTATTACCGAGAAAGTATGCTAAGTACGATAATTGCTTTGAATGTTCTGGCAGAATTACTTGATGCAATTTCCTCACCCAATTGTACCGTCTTGAAAGTAATTGTTCCTATATAACGATATATTTTATTCCTAATGTTAGTAAACAGTTTTTCTTTTCCTTTACGATCAGCTTGGGATGCTGTACAAATTTAAACGGTCTAATATTTTTCCTGAAAAGGACAATACAAAGATATTATCACATGCCCATGACTTATAATAGCCCATACAATAACTATCGAATACTGATAAGGTTATTGATCAAATATGTAAATAATAAAGTGAAGGGTCGATTATTCAAATGAAACCCTATACTAAGAGATAGTAAACAATAAAAACGGTTTCACAAAAGGGTCATAAACTCAACGGCCAAGATAGGAAACCATAATATAGAGTATATCCGATATTAAAAAGATAATAAGTCTGTTTGGTCCTGGCAATAATAAGTTTTGATATTATTTCCAAATTTTCATTGAAATTTTTACTTGGATTTTTTTCTACAATCACATTGAAAAGTAGACTTTTTAGCTTGCCATTTCCAACGAAAAGTTGACGTTTCTTGAGGAGAGTTACTTTACGCTCGCCGAGCGTAAAAAATCGCAAATGTACTTCTTCTTATTCTACAATTAGAAAGGCCTCAGCTAGCAGGGCCATCCAGCCAGTATATGCAAAATTTTCAGAACGTGGCACAACAATTAAGCACAAAAACACAAAAAAAAATTAATACGTTAACATCGCAATCACACTAATTGATTATTTAAAACATTAAGAACTTAACAACAAAGCGATTTATTAGATTGTAAAAGATTTTCAGAATACAAAAACACTCCCTAGCCAGGTTGCTCTATGATGCCACTGTCACTGTCAATACAATTGTGTTTGTAGTATCGGTTGTTATGGGCAACGAGCGTTTTGCAATTTTTTACGCTCGGTGAGCGTAAAGTAACTCTCCTCAAGAAACGTCAACTTTTCCTTGTAAATGGCAAGCGAAAAAGCCTACTTTTCAATGTGATTGTAGAAAAATAACTATTTCGTCTATCTTTACAAAAAATTACATTTTACGACTAATTTCCGTAAATTACTGAAAAGACCCATAAATAATTTTTTTGGGGTTGAAACCAAACAAAAATTCTTCCTTGTAAACGCTCAAGATGCGCGACTTAAATGCTCCAAGCACATACACTTTCTACATTTATAACAGGAAAATCTTGTTTTTCTGCTCATCCGCCAACCACACTCAGACCATCGATTCCGTCAGAAAACTTTTATTGAAATCCAATCAGTTTCTATATTTGAACGTTTTATATTGGAATGCAAGGAATTTTTATTTTTAAAACGATAGCAAAAATCCCTTCTTCAGTAGATTGGTCTTCTGAGAGTACTCTCCCAGAATTTCTGTTTAATATTCAATATTTTGATGTATTTACCATTTGAAAGTGAAGCATGAATTTATTAAAAAACTAAGCTTACGATACAATGCACTTTACTTTGGAAATTTGTACTATTGTGGACGCACCCATCTCTTGGCAGTACCTTTTTTGTTCGCGAAATTCCCAAGTGTCGATTTATAAAAATATTATTAACTTTTATGTAAATTGGCTTTTTAGAGCAACTTTATATTATAAGAATGGATTTATAGATTGAAATCGAATTAACCAACAATTATTTAAACGTCAAAACCTCTCATTTTCTCTAACGTCTTCCAAACAATATTAAAGCCGTGATATCCAATTTTCATTCAAGAACAAGGCTATTACTTTTCCAATGTAGACAAAACTAATCGGAATATTCGAGAATCGCAATGCACTTCACTTCATTCTTTCGGTTTAATTATTTATTCACGCCTTTTTCCATTATCGACTAAATTTCCAAGTACAATATCCGCCAAAATAAACAGTACCGAAAATTAAAAATTAGATTTATTTTTCAATGTCTATAATTCATAGAAAGTGGTTGCTGTAATTGCTGGAAAACATTCGCAGGCGGGTTTTCCGAGTGAAATATTTTTTGTTTCATCATGCCCCATCAGGTGGCGTCAGATCAGGTGAATGAAAAGGATATTCGAAGTCGGTTCCTCGAAAAATTATTGTATTATCAAAATGCTGAGAGACTGAACAATTTTTATTTCTTTTCAGTGCTATTCAAAAGTCCCCTCCCCCTCCCCCCCTCGTATCTTTTGAACGGCTACACTTACATTAATAACATTTGGAGGGTGAAAATAAAGTGTTGTAAACTTCTCTACGAATGGTAACAGGTTACGTAATAGTAATAGATGACGTCACAGTGCCACTCTGGTCAATAATTTTAAATAGGACCTTATGGCAAGTGATATCTCGTTTGAAAGGCATTGATATTGGGTACATAGCCATATTAATTTTGTTTGGGCTCAACTAATTTTGACGGATAAATTAAATAAATACCAAAATTATTATTTCACATTTGAATATTGAAGATTTTTCAGTCCGCCTCTGGTTAGTTGTCAAAAAAATTGACGTTTTTAATTTAATAGTATTTGTTGCTTTGCAAAGTTTTTCTAAATAGCTTAAATTTTATTATTGTTTAACGAGACGTTTAGGATTTTCATAGGCAAAATGGTACGTACTCAAGCCGACAAAGTAGCAGCTATCTTAATAATTGGTGAATCTAGAAAGAATCTCCATGAAGCGGAACGTTTATTTAATGAGAGATACCAAAATCGCCCTATTTCGAGAACTTATTTGAGGGAGCTTCTTCAAAAATTTGAAGCAACAGGTAGTGTTCAAGATGCCAAAACGATCTGGTCGACCAACATTTGGTGATGATAAAAAAAGTTATATAGTTGCTGAATATAGTTCACCTTTCGTGAACAACATACCCAATTTCCAGAAAAATTCAATGTTTGGGCAGGTATTTCTGGAAATAACATTTCAACAAGATGGTGCTCCTACACATTATTATGGTGCAGTAAGACGTTACCTGGATGAAGAATATCGAGGTAGATGGATCGGCAGGCGAGGTCCTATAGAATGGCTACCAATGGTAAGTGTAGCCGTTCAAAAGATACGAGGGGGGGAGGAGACTTTTGAATAGCACTGTTTAATGTTCTAAAAAGGGTAGAGAACAATAAATATTAAGAAATTTTTTATACATGCGGTATAAAAGTTTCTTTGGTAATCATTTTCACTTATCTGACAAGTTTACAAAATTTATTTATGAGATTTATTTCAAAATAAACTTTACTTGTTATGTAATCAATAACTTTTATAAGTGTGCTTATAGACAGGATTAACTTTTAAAAACTTTTCATAATATTAATAAGACATACTCCATTCTATTCTAATAAAGTTGGTTTTAATTTTATACTAGTTAAGGAGTTGTGAGTGAAACTGACCTCAATAAAATAAACGAACCACTTTTCTTGCTTTATACGTAAATATAGTTTGGTAATTATAAAATTCACCAAAGTTTTTATTACTTTATATCGACAAGTACGTACTTTTTCAAAGTTTTTAGTTAGTTTTTAATAGGAATTAAACCGCAAGCGGTCTACAAGTTATGTTGTCTTAATTGCAAACCAGAGGTTGGACAGTCAAGCAGCCATTAAAGCACTGAGCTCTTGTGTAATCAGTTCCAAAATGGTGTGGGAATGCCTAGACAAACTCAATGAGCTAGGCGAGAACACCTTACTATGGATTCCAGGACACACTGGAATGGAAGGAAATGAAATAGCAGACGAACTAGCAAAGAGGGGGACTGAAATACCTTTCTGGGGGCCTGAACCCTTTTGCGGAATCAGCCCCAATTTAATATTGGAAGAAATAGGTAGAGCCGAGAAAAAGAGAAGATCTGACCATTGGAAAGATCTAGTAGGGCTTATACAATCAAAGAGTCTTCTGAGTGACCACAACCTGTTGAGATCAAATGAATAATTCAAAGTAAAACTGCGCTAAGAGTTTTAACGGGGAACCTAACGGGACATTGTCGCCTGAATGGGCACCTGAAAAAGCTCAAAATAGTGGAGGAGGAAGGATGTAGATTTTGTGGCATGGAAGAAGAAACCTCCATCCACATAATGTCCAACTGCACAGCACTTCAGAATCCTAGAGCACAGCACATGGGAGATTACTGGATAGAATAGGAACATTTACCTAAGTTGAAGCCTGCAGACATCCTAAAATTCCTCCGGGAAATAGGACTAAAGAAGCTACTAGTTTATGAGACTCCTCAGAAACTAAGTATATATAAGTAAGTATTTATAGCTAATTCACCCACCGATTATTGCCCTTTTTAATAAGACCGTCTTTAGAAAGATTAAAGTGTCATTACACAATTTTTTAATCAAGTTCTTTCTATTTTACAGCAAATACTTTCCCAAACAAACATTCTGCTTTCAAAAAGGCAATAGCAGTTTTCAATGGTAAAGTCTGAGCAATTTTTCAGTCTTGCGAGAATATTTCTAGCGTGAGAGACGCACTAGTTGGAATAAAAAATTTAATAGAAAATCCTTCCACCGTAATATCATTTATATGCCTGTTATTTTCAGTTTTCGACTCGAATTCGACAAAAGCTGACATACAAGCAATATTATTGGTCTTCTACGGATTGTCTGTATAGTTTGTAAAAACTTATATTTGTAATCTTCTCGGGGGCGTTCATTCAAATTATTTTAAACAACTGAAAACCGATTTAAATTAATATATTTTTTATTAAATAGTACAAAAACAACAAAAAGGTACGTATGGATATATGTTTCGCGATATAAATTTTTTTCCGTCAATTCCCTTAATCCTTAGAAATATCAAGACAAAAATCACTTGCATAATACTTCAACTGGTCGAGTTATGAGAACCTTTTAGTTTCAGAACGTGGATTTTCGAATATTTCAACTACTTTTACGTTGGTTATTCTGTTGTAATTTTTTTCCTGGTGAACCTTTGGAGAAAACTTTCCTGAAATCCCAGTTTAATATTCATAGTTTTATGGTAATCACAAGACTTTTGTGTTGAAAATGTGGTTTTTCGAAAATTTCATTATAGTATTTAAAGGTGAAAGAGTGATTTAATCGATTTTCACGAACTTAACGGAGACAATATATTTTCTCTGTATCAATTGATTACATTAATCTCCGTCTAGGTGCAAGACCAAGTTAATCTGGTAGAGGACTATGGGACGGAGATTGGAGTGCCCCAGGGCTCGGTCCTGGGACCGACGCTTTGGAAGTGTGTGTTTGATGAAGTTTGTGGGATAGCATGTGAAGAGGGATGTGAGATTACGGTGTATGCGGACGATGTCTGTCTGCTATGTACGGCAAAGGGAGAGGTGGAGATAGAAAGAAAGGCGGAGAGGATGTGTAGGAAGATTGTGAAGAAGATAGAGCGGTGTGGACTGGAGGAAGCGGTGAAATATCTAGGGGTGTGGTTGGATAGCCAATTATCCTTCAAAACCCATATGTTGAAGGCTGCACAGAAGGCACAGAAGAAGTAATGTGAAAGGACTGGGAGAGTGGAAGAGGAGGATAATTGGTAGGATGGTAGAGCAGAGTATGCTGTATGGCGCGGAAGTGTGGAGGTGAGAAAGAAGGGGTGAATGCGAGGGTTAGACCACTCCTGCGGGTGCAGAGAGAGAGATACTTTTTAGGGTGATGCAGGCGTACAGGACAGTGGGTGGACTGGCAACAGCAATGCTGTCTAGGTCCTATACATTGCACTTGATGGCTAGAGCCAGACAAAAACGCTGGAGGGGTGCGAACAGAGAGGAAGTATAGGAATGGATGGATGTGGAAATGGAGAGAAGGTATGGGATGAGTATGAGGGTGCGCTAAAAGGAGCGATTGGGAGCAGGAGAAATTGGGTGGACCGGAAGTTCGGAGAGGTGAACTACTTCTTGACGCAGATGCTCACAGGGCATAATATGTCGAGAGTGGGTTACCTCCACAAGTTTGGGAAAAGAGAAACTGGAGTGTGCGAGAGATGTGAAGTGGGACATGTGTTTAGATGTTGGAAGAACAAGGAAGTTTTAAGGAAGCTAGAAAATAAACTGGGAGAGGCGGTGTATTGGGAAAATATGGTGGAGATTATGTTGAGGGGCGAGGAGGAATGGATGGAGATAAGTGGCGTAGTAGAGAGCATGATTAGGGAAAAAGAAGGACTCGTTATGGCATGTGAGATGTAGGAGTGATAGGTAGGAGAAGATGACGGAGAGTGTGTGAGAGATCGACGCCCGTCTTGAAGTATGCTAGGGTAGTGATTTCAAGGCGGGAGTAACGGCGAGTTTGAGGTGGGTTTTGTTTGGTATTCATTCCCGTGGGGAGTCCAACACTGTCTGGTGCAAGACCAAGTCCTTGAATTCGTTCATCGCCACCTAAATCACATTTTTTTATAGTATAAATATTAAATTAACTATTCAATGAAATAAAAATATAATTCGAAAATCTCAATAGAGAAAATTCTCTAAATGTACACACAGCTCGAATTTCTATTCCCGCACCTACCCATTCGGTTTCGCTTAACGTAATCCTGTTTATTCATGGCATATGTAGTTTACTTTTCAAACGTTATTAAATACAGGCCGGCAAAGATAGCATACCCATAGAACCATTTATTCTGAACCACTTGTTTGACAAATATTTGTAAGACGCACAATCCCCATGCGCTAAAAGTTCAACCAGATCACGTTTGAATATAATAATACCTTAAGGTTGTTTTGCAGCGAGCACTCTTTGGCATGAAGGTATTTAAGAAGAATGTGATTTCAATAAATCGTTTCTTTTTTATTTCCATTGAAATATGATCTATGTTAACAAAAACAATGTTTGCAAATCCTTATAAATATTACTGTATCAAATGGAAAATAGAAGTAAGAAATACGGAATTGCTGGAATCAATTTTGTTACGAAAAAATCAAATATTGTTTAACTGTATTTGTAAATAGCGTCGTTGATGAAATTGCATTCATGTTTATTTTTTGGTAAATATAGGAGATTTCAATACTTTCCAAATGAATTAATCTTTACAAAAATATATTATAACAAATGTTTGCTTTTGAAGCAATAGGTTGGAAACTGAATTATTTAGCAGTTCACAGAGGGCTCTGCGCATGAGTCATCCAGTTTCCAACCGTTTGTGAAAGCTTTACGAACAAACCTAATGAATACAGGGTTTCCATTGTATACGTTCTCACAAGAACAAAGTGTTCATTAAGACTGTGTTAAAAAAAGAAAACATGTGGCGGTAGATTCAGCAAGACTTCTAATGCTAGTGTAGGGGCTGTCCTCATAGCTCCTATGTGGTTGCCTTTGGATGCCACTTACTTTTGGATCGCCCCAGTTTGTCGAATATTTGGCTACCATACCACTGTGCCATGTTGTTTCCCACCACAAGTCGCAAATCCTCGATGTCGTTATAATACATTTTAAATATACCTACTATAGTCCATTTAATAACCAGGAGGAGTAATTTGAAAAGCCTCACTCACACTACTAAAAGTTACCAGATTAGTTACTAAAGGGTGTGTCTAAATCTATTAAATATGCCTTGATTGATGAAGAATTCATCCACGCATAGTCATAAGTCGGTTTCTCGTCTATCTAGTAGATTATTTAGATGTTACACAGGTATTCTGTCACATGTAAAACTTTAACCTGTTTCGTATAGATTATAACATACACATCACCTAATATAGCTGTATTTAATTAGGAAATAACTGAATGCAATAAAAAGGAAGTCAATAAGTTAGTTTGTTAAATTATTTCATAATTTTCACTATACTTTCACAAAATCCATTCTTTTATATATTTTTTAAACCTTCGATAGCTTATAACCTCCATAGACTTTTGACGATATCTTTCCAAATATGTAAAAATACAATGCATATAATACACAAATAGTACATTTATTCAAAGGATTACACAGTTGAATTTAATTTGTTTCAAAGTTTGCAAAATTTTATCCAATATAGATAACTTATTTTTGTTCTCCGAACAGCATTTTTAATTCACGTATCACAATTTTTTCAAAAGTCTTGGTATTTCTCTAATATTTGCTGCACTGTATTTTGTTCCTCTACCTCGGTATTCCTTTAATAGTTAATGAACCGTTGACTATACTACACCTGTAAGGAAAATGATGAGCATTCAATACCATGTTAATATAAAAGTAATAATCTTACCAATTGCTTGAGTAATTGTAGATATAATATGAATGTATTTGATATTTGACGGTCCTAAATGACCTATAAGTTCACCATTTATGTTGTTTTATCAGACTATTAAGCGAGGAGCTGGTACTCGAAGAGAAGGATCCATAATTGCATATATATTCAATACAAATGCTTACTGAAGTTTTAAAGGAACAGTTTCAACGAAGCTAAGTAAAAATAATAAAATAACAAGAACGGATGCGATGACAAATTAAGTATATCTATCTGTCAGAACTATCAAAAATGAAAATTAACAGCTGATGTCAATATTAAAAAGTGTTGTGTGAAACTGGGCGGAATCTGACCAATCAGAGGTCTACAGAAATGCCAACTTAAATTCAAATTACTCCTCCTGGTTTTTAAATGATGTATAGATGTTTAAAAATTAATGTCATATTTAGACATTTTTCAAATATATTAATAATCTTTCTATTACTTTTTTCCAATACCGATATATGTCTTATTGATAAATTTTTAACAATTGTTTGGTCAATTGGGTCCTGAAACTCAACATTTTTCAATATTAAAACGAGGAAAATATTTTTAGTTCAAATAATTCAATTTCAATTTTAATCTATACTATACTAACTAGTTATATTCGTGAAAAAGCAAGAGTCATTTTTTATGTTTTGTAACCATGGATTCCATCGGAGGTGTGGTTTAAATAAAAAAAGGAGAGGCTCTTGTCGAGCTAAAACACATCTCTTTGGTCAAATGTTATAATGAATATTTTCGCAGTTAGACTGTAACAATTCCTTGCTTAAAAATATACAGTTTTATTGTGTGTGTGTGTCAATAGAAAAAGTTTTGAGCGCCTCGGGTTGGAGACTAATGAACTTCCTGGATTTTCAGTAATATTTATCCCCTTAGTATACGAATATTAGATTGGGTGTTGTCTCATTAAAAATAACATATATCGATATAGGGTGTTTTTAAAAGAATGTCAAAGATTGGGATTAATTTTCCCCCATTCAAACATACAGGTATACTTGCCGTAATATACAGTGCTATTCAAAAGTCCCCTCCCCCTCCCCCCCTCGTATCTTTTGAACGGCTACACTTACATTAATAACATTTGGAGGGTGAAAATAAAGTGTTGTAGACTTCTCTGCGAATGGTAACAGGTGACGTAATAGTAATAGATGACGTCACAGTGCCACTCTGGCTAATAATTTTAAATAGGACCTTATGGCAAGTGATATCTCGTTTGGAAGGCATTGACATTGGCTACATAGACATATTAATTTTGTTTGGGTTTAAACTAATTTTGACGGATAAATTAAATAAAATAAATACCAAAATTATTTCACATTTAAATATCGATGATTTTTCAGTCCGCCTCTGGTTAGTTGTCAAAAAATTGACGTTTTTAATTTAATAGTATTTGTTGCTTTGCAAAGTTTTTCTGAATAGCTTAAATATTTAATTTTATTATTGTGTAACGAGACGTTTAAGAGTTTATATAGGCAAAATGGTACGACTCAAGCCGACAAAGTAGCAGCTATCTTAATAATTGGTGAATCTAGAAAGAATCTCCATGAAGCGGAACGTTTATTTAATGAGAGATAACCAGATCGCCCTATCTCGAGAACTTATTTGAGGGAGCTTCTTCACAAGTTTGAAGCAACAGGTAGTGTTCAAGATGCCAAACGATCTGGTCGACCAACATTTAGTAATGATAAAAAAATTGATATAGTTGCTGAAATGGTAGTAAACCCTACCTCATCTTCGACTAAAGTTGCGTCTATCTGTGAAGTAAGTAAAAGTACAGTACAGAGAGTGTTGACTATAAATAACTTTCATCCATACAAGTTGAAAATGGTGCACCACATTACACAAAAACATTTTGTTTTAGTGACGAAAGTACTTTTTGCCTTAATGGAAATATGGATACACAAAATGTAAGGTATTGGAGTGACACAAATCCCCACACCTTTTGTAAACAACATACCCAATTTCCAGAAAAAGTCAATGTTTGGGCAGGTATTTTGGGAAACCACATAGTTGGTCCTGTTTTCCTAAATTCAAATTTAAGCGGTGAAGTGTATCTGGAGATGTTACAAAATGCATTTGAGCCGTTAATTCTTGAAATTCTGGAAGATAATCCAGATGAATTCGGCTATCTGGAAATAACATTTCAACAAGATGGTGCTCCTGCACATTGTTATGGTGCAGTAAGACGTTACCTGGAATGAAGAATATCGACGTAGATGGATCGGCCGGCGAGGTCCTATAGAATGGCCACCTCGGTCACCAGATCTGACACCTTTAGATTTTTTTCTATGGGGGTACTTGAAATCCAAGGTTTATACTACGGCACCAGATAGCATTGGCGTTGTGAAAGAAAGAATTAGTGAAGAATGCAATGCAATTTTAGCTGACACATTCGAACGAGTACGACAAGAGTTTACTAATAGGATGTATTACTGTCAGGAAGTAGACGGAGCACATTTCGAACACTTGCTATAAGAATCCATTGTTGATATTTGATTAACTAAATAAAAAAAAATAATTTCAATAATTTTGGTATTTATTTAATTTATCCGTCAAAATTAGTTTAAACCCAAATAAAATTAATATGGCTATGTAGCCAATGTCAATGCCTTTCAAACGAGATATCACTTGACATAAGGTCCTATTCAAAATTATTGGCCAGAGTGGCACTGTGACGTCATCTATTACTATTACGTCACCTGTTACCATTCGTAGAGAAGTTTACAGCACTTTATTTTCACCCTCCAAATTTTATTAATGTAAGTGTAGCTGTTCAAAAGATACGAGGAGGAAGGGGACTTTTGAATAGCACTGTATATTGTGCGAACTTAAAGTTGTCGGCTCTTTGTTCGACTGTAATTCGATATGTTACCGTGATAGTCTGTAATATAACTTAAAAGGGATATACGATTAGATAGCTGCATTAAAAATATTACGTCCACTTTACCAAGTAAAAAAGAAAGTGAAAATTTCATTTATATAAGAAAACTTTATGAATTACCCTGTATGCAGAGTGTTTATCAAAAAATCAAATCCTCAAACGAATACACAAATTAGTGACTTGAGGGAGAAATTACTTTTCTCAAGTAGTACTAAAAGGAAATTAAAGAGCTGGTAAATATGCCAAAGCCGCTGCAAATACACATCAACACTATTTATAAAACTTTATCTTGTCTAAAATCGTATCCTGAATGAAACCCTGAAAAAACCAATAAAAATAAAGTGAAGCAGTAGAGAAAGAAGAACTTTTCTTAATAATTCACAGCACTAGTGTATTTGATACAAAAGAATGATCTATTAAATATTGAAAAATTAAAAAGTATTCCCAAGTATTGTAGGTAAACTCTGTGGAACGTTTAATTTGATGTAGAATAAACATGATTTATAATTCCCATGGTTTTCTGCGAGTCGACGGAGTTATTCGCCGAGATACTTCTTTTCTCAGGTAGACCTTGACGTTGACAGTGATCTGTTGTTTTTTAGGTGAAATTTAGCGTTGAACGTTAAGTCGTTTTCATAGGAATGGAATAGAGTAAAGTAAACCGATATAAATCTCATCACTGGTCAAACGAAAATCCGCACTGAATGGGATAAACAAGATTTCAGCACGTTTGGAGTATTCATGTTTGATGTGGGTTGTTAAATGGCAAAGTTATAGGCTCATAATGTATGGTTACGAGGGAACATTAACGAGTAAGTCAGGATATACAAATTACGATAGAAATATTTGTTTAGCACGTTTACCTAATACAGTACGTTTATTTTTCAACGTCCTTGTGGTTATATTTTGATTGATAGTTGTTAAGATTTATCAACATTATGAAATAAATGTCATGTTCCATGCGAAAACGGAAAATAATATCGGGGGCTAGATTAATTAATTTAGATCTGAGACAACTGAATCTAAGTAATTATTCAAATTGATTCATTGTAAATTAGACGTTTAAGAAAACATTTTTATTGGAATGAATGAATGACATGTAATGGTAGAGTTGGGGGTTTGGAGAAACCTCTTCTCTGACTTAGATAAATTGGATATTGTTCAACAAATACCATCTTTTAATCACGTCAAATTACATAATATACTAACTGAAGTGCTAATAATTTTTAAGTTAAATCAATCACCTCTGCTTTACACGTCTAATAAATTCATGAAAAAACCCTGACAAGGATGAAGCAAAGTGCACACACAACAATTAATCTTTTCCCTTTGTGTGACTTACAATGTTTCTATCACTCTTTCATTCATTTTCACATTTTTCGTATTACATTGGGTTGATTCAGTAAATACCTAGTGACTGGATACATTTTGATGTATGTAGAAATCTAGTAGTCAAATTTTCAACGAATTATATTTCGATGTAAAGCAAAAATTAAAAATAGGCTACTGGTAATATCCATAAGATGGTGTCTGAGGAATTATTATTATTATTATAGGAAGTAATCACACAAATGCATCAGAATTACCGATAATTTTTTATGGAAGCGTGTTGTCTAATAACTGCATGAGTTTATTTTCATATTTTGGCGAAAGAGCCCGACTCCGAAGGAGTAAGTAAATAATTTGAAAGTTTTGACAGAAATTTACATTTTTTAAATAAGCGTATAAATTATTAGCCTCAAATAAGATCTACTTTATACCGAAAAAATAAGTATTTCAGTATAATTGTACATTTATTGTTACGAGAAAAAAAACTTATTTGCTACAAATCACATATTTCTTCACCCGTAAGAAATCACATTAGCCTACAAATTATGTGGCAATTGAAACAAAGAATTCTCACCCCACCCTTCCCTATTATTCAGTAACGGTCACCACCTGTATACGTTTGGCGTCAGTCTGCATGTGAAATTAGATCAGTTTTTGCAATTTTACTAATTATTTTGTTTTTGTGAAGTATGTGGTTAAAGTGCTCTGGACAAAAATAAGTTTAATAATAGAATGAAGGAATTGTTGAACTCATGGCGATTACAAGAATTGTGAGATATCTTTGAAGGTAAGGAAATAAATGACAATTATATTCAAGTAGGTAGAAGTAACAAGCAAGCGAAATGTACCTCAAACATACACATTTCTCAATTAAACCTGTTAGACATGGAGACTGGATATAAGGAGCACAAACTTGTATAGGAAAAATGTCGAAAAAGTGTCCGCGAAAAGCATTGAATAGTAGATGGCGCGAGAGTAGCAAATTGGTCTGAGGACAGAGTGAAGTATGCCGACCAAGTTAACCTAGCAAAATCTCATAAAAGTGGATTCTAAATCTTCTAAATTAACAATTGTAGAAACGAGTGTTGTGAAAAGTTGTCAAGGTAGACTAAAATGATAAAAAAATATCACCAAATTGGCATTATCTGTAACAACAGAAAAAACCAGTGATTGATGGGTACATATTTGTGCATAATGAGTAGAAATATGAGGAATATTTTTTATTCATTACTATTTTGCAACACAATTATATAAATATATTGAAGAAACTTACCTTTAACCAAACATAGCACCAGCTACGCGAGATACTTATTTTTTCCTTGGTATTTGCTAAAACCAAGCGTGAAATGTAACCTAGTTAAAATAAACAAACCATCTCCATTTACATAACCTTAAATAATTTACCATGACATTCCAACTAAACGTTTCAGACCAATTTGCTACACGAGCGCCATCACAATTTAACGCATTTCGAGGACACTTTTTATATACAGAGTTTGTGCTCCTTATGTCTAGTCTCCATGCTGTTAGATCTACTCCAAGAACTCCAAAAAACTATTATGGGGAAAGCATTAATGAGCACACTTAAGGATAGACAAGGCTGTATGGTTTCCATTTTATAAATGTATGGTATCTATTTTGAAAATGTATAGTTTTCTTTTTAATAGATCAAAATATTCAGCAGCAAGTTTTTTATTCCTATCCTGCTTTCCTACTAAACAGTTTTATGCATAAATAGAGATCATTAATTTTTATTAGATTCAAACATGTTTGTCATGAAAATACTGTAATTTTAATCCGTGTCCAGACTAACCATCGACCAATTCGATCGACTAGTCCACACATACAAAACGAAAGTCAAGTTTGTTGTTCGACATAGTCTGGAAACGGCTTAGACAAATATTTGTGAAAAATATATTTTCTTAAGTAACCTAATTATTTAGAGAACCGCGTGGAAGTTACCCATACTGCTCAATACACCGTGAACTCTTAATATATTTCTGAATATTTAGAAACATTTCAAAAGCTCAGTGTATTGAATAGTGCGTGTAGGTAACTTCCATAAACAAAAGACAATACCATAAAAAATTCGGTTTTTTAGGGAAATATCTTTTTCACTATAAGGCAAGGCTGCTCAGCCACAGGCGCGGCCCGAACAAGTGTTTTTGGAGGAAAAGGGGGCGTTACCTTTGGAAACTGACTTACTGAAGAATACATCCTGGTTAAGCGATCTTGCATTTCTTGTTGACGTTACGAATTACCTCAATATTTTGAACCATAAATTACAAGGCAAACACTGTTCACTTCCAATTATGTTCAATTTAATATGCGGATTCAAAGCTAAATTAAACTTTTTTTTAATGAATTTAGCCAGAGATAATTATCAACTTATTTCAGACAGTTAAAAGACTTCAAAATCTCAATATTACCAATATATATTATTCTAAGTACGAATCAAAAATTAAATGCTTATTACATTCATTTGAAAATAGTTTTCAAGACTTTGAGAGTAAAAAAGAAATATTACAAATTTTTATAAATCCTTTTATAATTAATTTAACTGAAATAATTAGTTATCCTGGCAATATTCAGTTGGAACTAAGCAAAATCATTGTGCCTTAAAAAAACTTTTTATGGAAAAAATATCTTCGAAAGCACGAAATTTATCAGAAGAGTTTGCAGATTTCTGAAAATTGGTGCCAAAAGAAGACTTTCCTGCAATAACGGACCTGGCATTGCAGTTCATATCCAGTTTGGGATCAACATATGTGTGTGAAAAGATTTTCTCGGATCTTAATTATATTAAAAATAAATACAGCACTTCACTTACGGAGCAACATATTTCTGACCTGGTGTTATTGTCAACATCTAATTTAAAACCTAATATAAAAAAATTAGTACAACAGTAACATTGCCAAAAATCACATTAATTTAAGATACAAGTTTCATTTTTTATTTAGTTTGCAAATGATGCTCTTTGTTTTATATTTTTGTAATACTGGATGTTTTTATTACACAATTTTTATTAAACGTATGAATTTTTGGCGGATCATTGACGACTTAATTTCATATAAGTTAAAAAATCGTTAATGGCCCGCCAAAAATTTCTTACCCATCGGATTGGCCCTACTGTTCAAAATTTTGAGCAGCCCTGCTATCAGGCAATATAATGTTTATGGAAATTATGGTTCGGTTATGATAAATATGTTGAATTTTAGTAAAAATTAATAGTTTTCTTGAAGAATTATCATTTGTTTCCAACAAAAAAATATGATTTGCTGGGAAGATACATTTTTTAACAATAAAAAAACATATCGTTAACCCAGACAATATACTTTTTTATGGTAAAGAAATATATTTTACCGATACAACACATTTTTCATGATAAAGAAATGTCATTCTGCCATAAAGTAATTTTTTTATAATAAAACAATATAGTTAGCTTGCAAGAATAAGTATTTGTTATTGGAAAACTACTTTATTTAATTTAAATGCTTTCAAAGACTAATAACTAACTAACTATAACTATAACTATAACTAATAACTATTTTGTCATTATACCTCAATAAATGTTATTTGAGACAAATATGATACATTTTTACAAGAACAAATGTAATTTTCGATAGATAAATCATTTTATTGATGACAATGAATATGTTTTCATTCATCAACAATATTACTTTCCGAACTTGAAACAAATCCTTTCTTTACGACAAATCAAATATTAGTTAGGCCATATGGAAAATCATATTCATTTGACATAATAAGATTTCGATTGTCACAAATAAATCTTTTTCTCGGTGAATCAGATTCCGCTTCATATGGAATTTTTAATACAGGAGGGTACTATTCATCTCAAGTGTACACTTGCTCAGCCCTTGCTGGTATGTTCACCTACTAAGTAGTAAGATTGGAAAGTATAGACGCGATTATTCTAGTGTAACTTTTGTATATAAGATTATAAATAATATAATTGACTGCCCAAATTAACTAGGGTATTTTGTTATTAAGTTTGCCACGATTGTTTTGAATATTTCGTTTTCCCTTCTCTTTATTTGGGTCTTTTTCAGTAGAACAGTGTATCTATTGAATAAATAAATAAATATTATATTGTAGACTATAATAGAGTTGAAGAAAAAATCTTACAAAGCGACAAAAGCTGATTAAATACTTCTCCTTCAAATTAGGTCGCTACGATAGTGCTTCCTCTTATTTCAGTAGATGAAAAACATTTATTTTAAAAAGACTTCCAGGGATTATCTAACCATATAAACAAGGATAAACTCGGTACATTAGTTAAATTGGAAAGTTTGAGTGTGCCAAAAATTACTGTCAGACTAAAATGTTTTTAAGATCGCCTAGAAAAGACCAATTAATGAAATTAATTTAACGATTCCGATTTGAAGCTCGTAGAAGCAAAGGATGAGGATTATTAGAGATAGAAAAAACAGTGATAATGAAATTGTTAGATTCTTATTCAGAAATGGTGAAGAATTCTATTCAAGCTTGATTTAGAAACATGCTTGTATATACAAGGATGTATTGATATCTAGTTAGCCATAGCAACGAACAATAAATTATTAGAAGTGTCAGTGTGAAGTTGCACGTCAAAAAAGTAAACCAGAGTTACGCAATAAATTAAAAGAAAAAATTTATTTGTCTACCGAAGTTGTGGAAATCGAAAAATTGGAGTATCGAGCCATCATCAAGTACCTGTATTCAAAAGGGTTAAAAGGTAAGCAGATTTACGAAGATATTGTAATGTTTTTCTTATTTATTTAAACAGTTTTTACCGTGGGATAAAATTATACGCTCACTATGGCTACTTACTATTGATTTATTGAAGAAACACTTATACACTATAATAAACTCAATTTATATACACACTACTCAATGTCTACTAATTTATCTACACTTGGTATAATAATTGTCCTAATTTATCTTCAACACTATTTATATTCACTATCTGTTCACTCACTGTATACTGAAATTGTTTACCGATTCACTGTATACTGTATACTCCCCGACTCACTTAAAAACCCGCGTATATATAGTCCTTCGCGTCTCTAGACCCTTCTTAAATATACCACCTCTGCGTATACTTTTTAATTCGAGAATATTCGCGATAAACCATTGTATGGCCTGGTACGTTTCGAGAACAGTCTGAATATTACCTGCGAAAGAACGTTTCTAGAAAGGTCGCGTTCATAGTTTGCAACAGGACCGGCTTCTGAATCATATTTTGACATTGAAATTTGGTTTGGTTCTATAACAGGCTAAGAATTTCTCAACATACATATGTATTGTTCAATCAGTGTGCGGATGTTTTTTATACTCCCTTCTATAAATAACGTTCAATTTGCCTTCTAGCCATACTAAAATTGCCGTCTCTGTTATTCCATCAGTTGTATGTACAGATCAACATCATGTACATATCAGCCTTTTCAAAAAAGCTGAAAATAGTGGAGGAAGAAGAACGTAGATTCTGTGACATGGAAGAAGAAACATCCATCTACATATTTGCGAATTGCGTAGCAATTCAGAATCCTTGGGTGTTGTGCCACTAGGAGATTATGAGATAGAAGATAAAATGATTAATTTTCTACTAAGCTTACCAGTTTTCAAATATTGTTGTTTAGGTTAGGTTAGGTTAGGCATTTGTCTTAAAAGACTTAATATCATCAAAGCTCTCTGTCACTATCACTGGGGATTCGACGAAAATATCTTATTAAGAGTTTACAGATCCCTCATCCGTTCCAAACTGGACTACGGCAGCTTTATTTACATGTCAGCCTCCAAATCCACCATCGACTCACTGAACTCTATTCACAATACTGCCCTTCGACTCGTTCTCGGTGCTTTCCGATCTAGTCCAGCTGCTAGTCTATACTGTGAAGCAAATGAGCCACCCCTGTTCCTAAGACGTCAATCCCTCCTCCTTTCATACGCTGCATTTACATCTTCTAACCCTGTTTACCCTTTGTTTACATCAATGTCTCAACATCATCCTTCCAACACTACTTCCAAACGTAGCGTAAAATCTATTGCCCATCTTCTTCTCCCATTACTTGAGAATACCGACCTTTCAATGGCCACTCCGCTCCCCCAACCTCATATCCCTCCTTGGACTAAACAACTTCCTCTATTCAATACCTCCCTTACCAAGTTCAATAAACATGAGTCGCCCAACATACTTATAAAGAAAGCCTTTTTGGAAATATTAGAAAAAACACCATATGATGTAGTTCTCTACTCAGACGCCTCAAAAACTTCTTTTGGTGTTGGCTGCTCCGTCACAACCAACCACGAACTAATAGGTTCCTATCGGTTGCCCTCAACATGTAGCGTTCACACTGGTGAGTTGTATAGCATCTTCCAAGCATTCAAGCAAATCTCTTCTCCTGTCAAGCGCGTCGCCATTTGTACCGATTCACTTTCCTCAATTAATTCACTCAATACCATCTTTACTGACCATCCAATAGTTCAAAACATCCATGACATCTATCAAACTCTCTCAGCTCGTGATGTAACAGTCTGTCTTATCTGGCTCACATCTCACATTGGAATTACTGGCAATGAAAACGCTGACCACCATGCTAAAGAAGCCTCTTTTTCCATCACCACAACAACGTTCCAGCTCCCAGATGACATAAAACTATTATTCAAAAAGTCCGTCAAGGAGTCCTGGCAAAATTTTTGGCACAACAGCAAAACAGCCCTTTACGATATACAACCATTAATCGGCTGTCTTTCCCTCGATTTCTTAACCAGGAGAGAAGCTGCTGTCATTAGACGATTGCGGATCAACCATACCAGATACACACATGGTTACTTGATGTCTTCTGAAAACCTTCCCGTCTGCCGTCACTGCAATAGTGCTTTAACCGTCAAACATATTCTCACAGACTGCTAGGAATACACCATTACATACAAGCGCCTAGATCTAACACGAAACCTGAGAGAGCTTTTAAACTGCACTGCTGAAATCCCAAAGACATTGAAATTCCTCAAATCAACTAACCTCTACCACAAAATATAAACTAGATTGATATTTTACCGAGTATTTTACATATTTTATGTTTTAAGATAGTGTATGTATTTATAATATGTCTACTTGTCTTTTGTACAGTGCCAATGGCCATAGTTGTCGAGGCACTTAAATTCTAATAAAAAAAAATATTGTTGTGATTATGAAGAGTAGGATTATGGTACTATACTATTTATAAAATTTACGATTATTATGCCAAATTAAAATTCTGACTTGTATTTGCTCACAATTTCATTAAAAATAGCCTTGGATCGCTGGTGTCGGTTAGGCTTTTCCTACCTTGGCTGTACTCGGAGCGAATAGACCAATGCAAAATTTCTTAATTTATAATCTCTCTTACTATTATAAAGTGCATTATTATAGCGCTATAACCTTAACACCCTGTTCTGGTTGTCTGAATAATTATAGTTTTGTACAGTAATACTTAATTGATTTATTGGCAGAGAAAGCAAGTGCACATTAAATCTCGAAAATCGGGAACTATTCTATTTGCAATATAGCTTGGAGTTATTACCCATACATAATTAAAGTCTCGAGAAACATTATGAAACTATAAAGTTACTCCTTCTCTCTCGCAAATCTATATACTTCACAAATTATGAATTTCAATTTCGAAACTAGGGACGTAACTTGATTACAAAAGGACGTACTCGCTCGTATCGTTTCAGTGTTTATAGTATTATTTGTTCTTTAATATTAGCTGTTTCAGAAAGCAGTTAACTTCCAAGTAAAAGGGATTACCGAATTATTAATGGAGACTACAAGAAAACAACGATACCCTGTTACAATAAACTAAAATTAAACGATTGTTGCCTGATAATTTAAACTTTTTTTCAGTTGAGGAAAGAGATAATAGTAGGACGGAGCCGAATCTGGTGAATAAGGGGGTGTTCTAGCAATTCCAACCCTAAATCACAAACTTTTTGCATGGCAACATGAGATTTGATGCAGGAGCGTTGTCCTGGAAAAACAGAACCTTTTGATAGCTTTCCGCGTCTTTTCTCTTTAATTGTTTTTAATCACGATTACTCCATGGCAGGACGAAGGACATTGATCACCAAGGGTATTAATAATATCTTCGTAAATCTGTTTACCTTCTAACCCTTTTATATACAGGTACTCGATGATGGCTCGATACTTCAATTTACTTTTTTTTCATTAATTGTGTAACTCTGGTTTACTTTTTTGACGTCCAATATCAAACACATGATGCTGATATTTTTTAAACAGACTCCTATGTATTCAGGAAACATTAGCAGAACATAATAATCGAAAGAAGCTTGACAAAATATCATTCACAATGGGAATCTCAAAATCTGAAGTTCGGAGATGTATATAAAGATATTAAATTCAACTCATTATGAAATTCTGATGCACCAAAAAATTAATGCAAGAGATTTTCAGACCAGAATTCTTTTTTCGGAGACATTACTAGATTTATTTAGAGAAGTTCTCAATCTTCTACTTATAATGTCAGATGAAGCTGGTTTTCATTTAAACGGGCAATGTAATAAACATAATTGTCGCATATGGGGGTCTGAAAATCCAAGGGTAATGGAAGAATACGAAAGAGATACAAAGAAGTTGAACGTTTGGTGTTGCATTTCTAATCAAAAAATATACAGACCGTTCTTTTTTGGAGAAACTATACAGTGACTGGTAATGTCTACGCAGATATGTTACAAAATTACTTATATCCACAATTTGAATAAGATAGGATCATAAATTCTATCACCACACCTTTCACTTGTGGCTAGAAATTGCTAAAACATTTGGAGATAGGTAGTTGGGAGATACGGACCAATTGAGTGGCCTAACCACTCACCATTCCAGATTTTTTTATACGGTCTTTTATCAAAGATATATCTTATAGTCCTACACCAGAGTCTCCGGAACAAGTCTGAACATTTAAAATGGGTCATAAACTGCTTCTGAATTTCCTAGATACTTGAGAATATTGATTCAACGTTCACTTAATATATATTTATGTAAAATTTTCTTCTGAATCGATTAGTGATAATTACAACGATATAGCTGTTGGTTTTTGTTCAAGAATTTGATTTTTTGGGTGTTAAAGGTTATAATTTTGTTAATTTTTTTTTAAAAACTTGGTCTTTTGGAAGTACTCTCCCAAAATTTCAGTTCAATATTTATAGGATTGTGGTATTTACAAGACTTTCTATGTTGAAAATAATTTCTTACGAAAATTATTTCTACTAAGTCAACCAGTCAAATTTGTAGAATCACAACTTTTATAATCACTGTCATTGAATGGATTTTTTCAAATTATTTGGAATAATATGAATGAATAATTAGAGTATCCAGCAAATATAATAATTTCGGCATAAGAGCTGTGTTGTTGGAAATACTGTAGTTATTTAATGAATAATTTCATTTCAACAAACAGTGTGGACGTAATTATTGGTGGATTTATTTGCAAAATGAAAAATGTAATAGCGTTCGAAAAGGATAAAGCAATATTGATATAAACCAAAACAAAAATCGCCATGGTATTTGAAATACGGAGCACTTCAATGAAGACTATCGTTACTTTTATGAAAAAATGGAAAAACAAGTCAAAAATCATATAAAGGGGGACCCCTACCAATTTTTTAAATATTTTCTAATAGTATGTAATAGTATGTAATAGTATGCAATAGTATG
>CAJUYG010000073.1:52356-65507 GCA_910591675.1 Galerucella calmariensis | reverse complement strand
TTCGGCTATTAGGCCATCATCAGTGCCATACCTGCAAGTAAGCAATAGTCGTTGGAAAATTTTTAAAAAGAAATAAGTAAAGAATTACTTACTCGTCAGATATGAAACAAGAAACCTACTCAAATGTCTACTACACATTAACGTCACTGTTAAAATTACATTAAATTTAAAATTTTTAAAAATTATCCCCTGATTGGGGTTAAACTGTCTTCATATTATGAACATTTTAATTTCAATAAAATTCTTCAGCCACTACACGAACACGTGTTAGTAGACCGGAAGACGAAGTGACACTACTTCAATTTAAAACTAACAAATAACAAATGACAATTCAAATGGACACAGAACTCAAGCTATCCAACATGAGCATAAAAGTAAAATTATCGTAAAAAATTTTTTTTTTGATCTGGTAATTTCCCAAAACCAAATATATGAATTTCCTAAATAAATTTGATATATTGAGGTCTAATGAGAACCCATCAAATCATAAGATGCCGAAAAATATTAAGGGTCTAATGAGAACCCATTGCTAAATCTACTTCAAAATAGAAAACTCACAAATAGGTCAAGAGAGATTCCAAAAGCAAAAAAATTAATTAAATTAATTTGAAAATTATAAAATATTTGTGTGAATCAATGAAAGTAATTATCTGAGCATAATTTCAAATAACAAATTTTAATGAATAAAAATTGTAATCTGGTAGCCCCTCAAAACCAAAAATCAGTCATCTAAACAAAGAAAACAGATTTGATTTTAAAGTCTAATGAGAACGTATTGTGCAAATCTGATTCCAAAACAAAAAAATATTATGGGTCTAATGAGAACCCGTTCCCAAATCTAATTAAAATAGATAACCAATCAATAGTCAGAAGAAACTCCAAACACAATAACCACTCAAAGAATGAAGTAAACAAACAAATTCAAGCAATTATCAATAACAAAAATACATTTAAATACAAAGTGAACTATTGGTTGAATTATGTATCTAATGATATCCCAAAACAAATGTAAGTCATTTTCATTGAGAAAATCTGATTTAGAGTCTAATGAGAACCAATTAATCAAATCATCTACAAGCCAAAAAAAGATTAATATTCTAATGAGAACCCATTACCAAATCTAATTCAAACAAACAACCCAACAAGAGTCCAGAAATATCCAAAAAACCAAATACTAATCATGAATTTTGGTTTTTAAAAAAAATTGGAAAATTTAGAATTGATGATCATTAATTAAACTGTATGGTATCAATCTGATAATGTTGTTGATAAATATGAAAATCATCATCATCATATCATCTCCTCTCCTCAAGAAACGTCAACTTTTCGTTGTAAATGGCAAGCGAAAAAGCCTACTTTTCAATGTGATTGTATAGAAAAAAAATATTTCAACGGCAACCATTGAACTTAGTCCATATCTGTGTTCACAAGGTTAGTGCAGATCTGTTTATAATGCCAGCAAGTGTGCATTTATGGTGCACTGAACTAATATTTTTCTGAATAGAGATCTGAATTTGTATTCTAGTTGATGACGCTTTCGGTCAAGTTTAAAATCCCAATTATAACGTAGCTTTCCAGTAATAACATCATTTGGCTTTTGCATTTTTCCAGCGTATCTCTATTGACACGAAAATTTTTTCACGTGCTTCCTTTTTACAATAGTTACTAACGCAAAAAAACTGCACAGCTTTTTCTGGTATGCTTTCGTACCTTTGTATCTAGAGGTAGAAATAAACAATCATTCAACATACAATAAAAGACCAATTTCCTTTTTTTTGTCTGCATATAACTGACGACTACGCAAGAATTAATGATTTCCAAATGCAATATGGGAAAATTTTATGGTCTCTGCAGCACAGAGATATTTTCACTCCTGGTTGGTTTTTGGTTATGTTTTTCAGTTGTGTACACTGATTTCGGCTTGATAACATTTTTATTGCTGTTATGAGATTGTTGGGATAATGAAAAAACTTGCGAGGAACCTTTTTTGTCACTTTCACGAAAATATAAAAAAATTTATGTTTTCAACTCATTAAATTTAACGTTTTTTTGATTTTATTACTATTTCAATCATCCTAGGGGAACTGAGAGGTATATTTCAAAATTACATGGTGTTACGTCGTTTAGAAGTCATCGTGGTGGTTCTAAAAATATACCATCTAATAATTCTTATAAAACCTCTCGAAATCTTCAAGAGCAAACTAAACTTCTCGGAAGAAGTAAAATACCTTGGTATTACCCTCGACAGGAAACTAACATGGAACTCTCACCTACACAGCAGAGCAAAAAGAGCATATGTGGCTTATGAGCAGTGTCGGAGGACAGTGGGACGCACATGGGGTCTGTCACCTCGTGTGGTCACCTGGATCTACACTGCAATAATAAGACCCATTTCAACGTATGGAGCAATTGCATGGGGACCGAAGGTTCTACAAGCAACGGTCATCCAAAAATTATATCAAGTACAGCGAATGGCTTGTTTAAACATCACAGAAGCCATGAGAACACCAACCGCAGCAATGGAACTAATTACTGGTCTGACCCTCCTCGACCTATACGTCAAGGAGGTTGCGTTAATTGCCATGGTAAGATTGCGCACGACTGGTGTAAACCCCGAAGTAGGAGTGGGCCAATTGAGGCTAAGGCTATGGCAAGAAGCGCTTACTGCGCTACCTTTGCTGCAGGCAACCAATGATGCAATTGAACCCAGGTTTTCGTTTAACAAACCCTACAAAATTCAAATAAAACAGAATACAGAGCCATATGCTGCAAATGCAATACGCATATATACAGATTGTTCAAAAATGAAAGAAGGCTCAGGATGTGGATTTTACTCGAGAGCACTAGGCCTAAATATTAAGTGGGGAATGGGAAACAATACCAGCGTGGTTCAAACAGAACGGGCTGGTATCTCAATTGCCACAAAAGAACTAACCAGAAAAGGAATTTCCGGCAAAAACATAACAATCTGCACTAATAGTAGACAAGCCCTATTAGTCTTGAACAGACAACGTGTTATATCGAGGCTAGTATTAGAGTGCCACCAAGATTTAGCTGACGCCTCGGCAGATAACAATATTATCCTGAGGTGGGTTAAAGGGCACGACAGGAGTAAAGGAAATCGCATTGCCGATTCTTTAGCCAGGGAAGCGGCTGGACTAAAAACTAGCCAATCGTTACACCATGCTCAATCTCTTAAGAGATGGGATGGAATCAAAGGATGCAGTCTTGTCAGGATCACCCTGGGCGACCCTGGGAAGCTGGCGCCGAAGACATATTTGACGATGACCCAGGAAAAACCTACATTTAACAGTAGGATTTCTGACTGGTCACTGTCAACTAAGGAAACACCTCCATACTATGGGGCTAGTGGACACACCTCTATGCAGGATGTGTGAACAGGAAGATGAATCTGTCAGGCATGTCTTATGCGAGTGTCCGGAGTGATCGTCAATAAGACAGTGTGTGTTCGGTGAGTCTTGATCTACACCTCCCTGCTCTACAGATACAGATCGAACCATCCAATCGAACTACTCACTAATAACAATCAATATCCAGATAAAGACTAAAATAAAATTTGAAAGCCGTTCTGTCTGTGTCTTAAGCAAAAACGTTGTTTCAAATTTCTTCTTAATCCGGACCTGTATTTTCTTATTGAGCTGTGATTGGGAAACCTGTGACTAAATATCAAAAGTATATACGTGGGGGAATGCATTAGTTATTATTTTACACAGAAAAGGGCAAAATCAACCCCAATAAATGGAGTATTTTTAAAACCGTCAAAATATTTATAATAAATAAAAATGATGTCATATCTATGGAATTGGTATAAAATAATAGTATATTCTTCAACGAGTGCAGAATGATGGCTATTATTCACGCGGATGAAGTTTCCAAAACGAGGGAGCGCAGCTAGTGAGTTTTGGAATCATCCAAGTGAATAATAGCAATTCTACACAAGTAAAAGACTATACTTTCTCCAAGACTAAAAAAAACTTCCAATGAGGATCGAATCCTGATCGTCCGCGCCAGAGTCAACCATTTCTACCACTAGGCTATAGAGCATATTTATTTTTAAAACTATTTTCAATCGAAGCCCTTACATTTATAGATGAAATTAATTTCACATATTAAATCCTCACTATCGCTATTGTTGTCCATTTTTTTATATAATACGTAAAATTATGATTATATAATTATTTAGACGTTTCAAACGACGCGCTGTCAAAAGTGATTTGCGTTATTAGGTGTTTGACGTTTTGAAAGAGACGATTTGATTTATTCATTTTAATCAATTTTAGCGTGAATTCTGATAATAATAGAATGTGATTGGCTAACGAGAGTGAATTCTTTTTCATTATTCACTGGCGTGAAGAATGTATATCATTATGCAGCTAAATATGTAAAAATAATTTGTGCGTTATTATTTAGTCGTGGAGAAAAATTATTATACCCTATATACATTCAACAATTGTTAATAATGCATAATCCTTATCTCCTTCGGCGCGTGTATGCACACATCCAACTATCGCGAATATAGTGGACGTTACGTAGCGACGTCCTCCGACGCTCACCGTCGAGCCGCATGAATATGCATACGCCGGCCACATACACATCCACACACACATGCTAGTGATGTATCACCTACAAGCTCACGTCACTTCCTGCCCGCACTATAATCAATTACTTGCGTAGATGAACATGTAACTTCGGCAACATTTATGAAAATCTGCCATCAACAGAACCGTCAAAAGCAGATTTCAACGACATGTGATGGTTATGTGAACACGAAAGTAACCAACGAAGGCTTCGATTCACCTAATTTTCTTTTGATAATATTCGATATTTTCTTGATAAAATGATTTTTTGGAAAATGTGAAAATTACGTATTTTGTTTTAAGCTCTAACTCTAACTCTACTTCAAGCATTACACATTTCTCATTTGATTTTGATTGTTTTCTTGGTGTATTTTTCAAGTCCAATGTCTAATACCCATAAACTGGGATCATCTTGGAACTATACTAGATCTAATACAAAAATTGGTTCAAAAACAATATAATATAAACTATATATAAACAAATTGAAAGCATTCTCTAGTTTTCGTTGTTTTCGCTGAAATACGAATGAGGTTTCGGTCATAACGGAAAGCTAATCAAAAAAATATTAACACTGCGATTGAAAAGCATTCAACAGTATAAAAACAATCAAGTCAAAGAAAGCCGCAATAATTCACAACTTTTCGTTTGTCCCTTTTCCGAAAAATAATTTATATGCGTGGCATTGCTTTTTTCAACTGCAGCTCCGACAACCTCTGAGTGAGGGGACATCACAATCATTTGAAAATTTGTCAGTTGAAAATACCAGCACATGTTTGGAATATTAATGATTTGAAAACAGATAGGAAAACAATGTATAGGGTGATTGTTCACTACTTTCAGGCATGCTTTAAATCCAAACGACAATGACTATGAAAAAGATTGGCCGAGAGAATTTGAGAATTTTCAATCAGACCAAACAATAGGTAGACAGCATAGGTATTATTAATTACAATATAATACAGTGTGGAAACCACTTATGGAATAAAATTCTTTTTCCTACGATCACATAGGAAAGTGACATATATGGCACTGTCTAGTTCTATGGAAAGTGGCCTTTATTCATACGCGTACGGAAAAAAATCTTATCCGTACGTGTACGGATAAAAAAGCTGTCAAATGAATTTTTTTAGATTGACCTCTGGCCAGCTGTCAAATATATAATTTTTAGTTAGATTTACTTATGTAATATCTAAATTTGAAGCGATCTAATTGAAAAGTGAAATTTTTGTCATTTTCTTGATTAAAAAAAATTTAGGGCGCGGTCGAGGATCGAACCCGCGTACTCTTCGTCATAAGTCCGATGTTGTACCAACTAATCCAAATCACCTGTTATATTAGTAGGAAAATGTAATAATCTTGAAAGGTATTCATGATAAGTATGTATGAAGTATGATGAACAATAATAATTTCACTTTCAATGTCTATAATTATCCAACCGATTAATAATTGTAATAACCTACCTATATTATGTAGTTAAACTATTTGAATCTTTGTCACTAATGATAGTTATTGTTAATTTTGAAATCAATTATGTTGACTTTAATTGTAACATTTTGTGTATTAATATGTCAGATGTCGATTACACATTATTTGGTGGAATTATCACGTGATCGTAGGAAAAATACTGTACATTACTCGTGCGACAGTGATTTTTCATACTCGTGTGAAAAATGTCACTTTCCGCACACGTTATGTAATATACTATGTCATTATTTTAGAAAATTATAAAAAATGCCGAGACACGTCAACATTTGAATTGAGTTGTGCGTTATGTAAACATAAATTCAAAAGTTGACGTGTCTCGGTATTTTTAATAATTTTCTAAAATAATGACATGAAGAATAAAGTTTGCTTTTGTAGAAACTAGAGCGATTTTTCAATGTTTCGGCAAAAATTACTGATTTTTATATTCTTTCCACACTTCCACTGTAAATTTAGAAAACATTTTTCCGGATACAAGAGTCATTTTTATTCAAGATTTGTGATAAACAATAACATATAGATGTAAAATAAAAAGAAATTAATGTCTAAAAGTGAATATGCTTCGTATTAAATTAAATTAAGTTATATTTATCGTTGTAAATAAATTCAAGCAAAATACGAACTACATATAAATATTTAAGTGTTTTTCAATGTCTAGAATCAGAATTTAAGCATGAGAACAGAAAAACCAGAAAAAAATATTTTTTTTGACCGGTTTAATTATTGTTTGAACAGTTTAATGATTATCTTCAAATTTCACACGAAAAAAAGCTAACGAAAGTATTTTGTGTTACCACCTTCCGGTCTATCTCTGATTCCAGCTAATTAATATTATTAAAGAAACTTTACAGGCACTTTCTTTAAATAAAAAATAAACAATTCCGCGCTCTTTCATAATAATTTAAAAAATAGTAAATTACAATTTTTTTTATTATTCTTGTTGTCTTCATAAACGATAATCATAGTATTTTGAGATTGATTAACAAACTTGATATGGAATTTATAAAATCAGTATACGGCCTGCATAATTTTAATTAAATGTGCAATCGAAATCATGCAACGTATTTTAATGACGTATTTCTAATAATGGCAATTACGGACACAATCTGAGTAATACAAATCCAGAATAATTATAATGGTGCTATAATTGTTAACAATCAAGCCTTGAACGTCAAGAGATTTATCTGTGAAATGCTAACAGAGCCGTAATAAGTTAAAAAATATATTTTAAAACAGCCACTACTGTAAAATATTTCACTATTGATTACATATCACCATTTAGACAAATATTAGTGGGGGTTGTTCACTAGGAGCTACTATGGGGAACCTTAGTAGAAGACCTCCTCACGGAACTGCCTACAATAGACTGTGAATGCTCACAGAAAACACAAATTATCAACTTCACTACAACAAACAGTGTTTTGAGGAAAACCAAAGGTATATATTTTGGACAAAGGCTTCCATGGTACACTTTCTTTTAGAAAATCACACAGAATGCTACCATTATCCTTGGCAAGTGCAGAAGAATGTGTGGAAAGAACTATAGAGAATTAGCCTAAGAATTAGTAGTTTTCGATAGAAGTTATGACAAAGTAATTCCACCTCAATCAAAAATTTATAACAATTATGATATCGGTTAAAAATTGAAAATTGCTAGGTGGAAACTAGTTTTATTTGGTTGAGCCGGATCTGTGTTATGGGGAAACAGTTATAATGGACATAACTCGAGGCCATCAATTCCATCAATCTAGTTCTGTTGTATAAGCTTTGGCATACCAAGAGTTTCATATCGATATAAACAAATTAATAATCAAATACAATAATTAGTCCGAATTAAATACAAGCATACTAATCATTGCCAACTGAAAATTTCATAATTAACAACAAATATTTGGATTTCATATGCTGCAAATGTTTTTTGATCAATTTTGTTCACAGCGAAAAAATTTCGGTTTTATCTATGTAATGTTATTATTTTGAACACGGAGTGATTAATTAAATCAAATAATAATGATCTGTTTACACTGTGTTATTTATAAGATGCGACATAGGGATTCCTTTACCAAACGCGAGCTAACTTTATTAATTACAAATTGTTGTCGTTTTTCTTATTCTATTATTTAACGTCGGTCTATTTCTGCGACTGAGGCTAATCACCGACGCCGGGAGCACTCTACCCCTAACTAAAATTTTGGCGAACCCACTACTGCTCCAACCAGTGGTAGCGTTCTTTAACAAACCCAACATCCATGGACTCGGGACCTCGGTTTTACATCTTCTCCGAAAGACAGCATATCTAAATATCTTCTGTAAGTTCCTTGTGGCATTATTTATTATTTTTTCTCTTATTTTTTGGGAATCGAACCACAATAATTTTTTTGGGAACAGTTCTTTACGTCAGGTTATGTTTGAGCGACCAGGGGTCGCGACGCAAAAGATCTGACCGTTACCTTACGTTACGCTACGTTATGTTACGTTGCTTCGTTATGTGCCTTGCTTGCGTGCTTGTGCTCTCTCCTTAGTCTCTCTCTCGTTTACGAAGCAGCGATTCTTATGCTCCGGCCGGGATTCGAACCCGGGTCGCCCGCGTGAAAGGCGAGCATTCTACCACTGAACCACCGATGCTATATTAAAATTCTATGCAAAGCTGGTATTCGAAGTGCTAGTGATCTTGGCCTAGGGCCGCAAATACCCTAAATCCGGCACTGATTGTCTAGTTGTCATATTATTTTCGTTGTGTCACACCGAGAGAAGAGTTATTCATTGACAAATAAACTGATTTGTTTGACCCCCCTTTGTTTAAGACTAACATTGCTTATTTATTATTAAGAAGCCATATTAACGTGGAAATATTGGGAGATTTTGATATAAAAAAATGATTTATTCGAGTGTAATTTCTTTAATGTAAAAAAATGTGTTCTCCTTTATGCACACCTTCATACAATTGTTCTTCAGAAACTATGAAACTCTACGAGGCACAATATAATATTTTGTTATAAAATGTAACAATGCTATTTAGGTAAAAATTGTTTTCATTACCCAGAAAAAACCTAACATCTTCAATAATATCCCATCATTTGAAAACAACAAATTAAATATTCATAGTACATCATAAGGTAATATAATGTTTATGAAAATTATGGTTCGGTTATGATAAATATGTTGAATTTTAGTAAAAATTAATAGTTTTCTTGAAGAAGGAACATTTGTTTCCAACAAAAAAATATAATTTGCTGGGAAGATACATTTTTTACGAATAAAAAACATATCGTTAACCCAGACAATATACCTTTTTTTGGTAAAGGAATATATTTCACCGATACAATACATTTTTTTATGATAAAGAAATGTCATTCTGCCGTAAAGTAATTTTTTTAAAATAAAACAATATAGTTAGCTTGCAAAAATAAGTATCTGTTATTGGAGAACTACTTTATTTAATTTTGTCCACGACCACCTAATAATAAGTCAATATTTTACCTCCTAACTAAAGGTATATGGTACCCATATATCAACTGTCGTGAATTATGGTTCATAATACACTGTAGTGTATTATGGTTCAAAATTCCCGACTAGAGATGGGGGTAAAATATGAAATAAACTATTAATTCTGTGTATTTTGTTCAGGAAATTTGTTTCTGACATATATCGTATCTATAAAATATTGTAATTTTTAGTATTGATACTTTTCATAACGATATTTTCTAATATTAAGTATTTTAAAACAATATATTTATAACGGTACGTTGTATTGATACTTTCTACAGTATCGCCCATCTCTATATATGTCAAATTATTTGAAGTAGCTGCCACAACATTTTGAAGTTAGTAATATGCCAAATTGCTACTGACTTTTATTTATTAATAAATAAATTAAGTGTCGTGGACAAAGTATAGTATTCTACTCGCAATTTATGGCCATAATTCACTTGGGTGACTTGCGCCCCTCGCCTGCGGCTCGTGACGCAAACGTCACCCATCGTGAATTATGGCTATCATAAATTGCTCGTTTAATAATATACTATAAATGCTTTCAAAGATTAATATAACTATTTTGTCATTATACCTCAACAAATGTTGTTTGAGACAAATAAATATGATACATTTTTACGAGAATAAATGTAATTTTCGATAGATAACTCATTTTATTGATGACAATGAATATGTTTTTATTCATCAACAATACTACTTTCCGAACTTGAAACAAATCCTTTCTTAACGACAAATTAAATATTAGTTAGGCCATATGGAAAATCATATTCATTTGACATAATAAGATTTTGATTGTCACAAATAAATCTTTTTCTCGGTGCAGATAGGGACCAAAAATTATTTTATCATTAGTTAATCTTGACAAAGGTAGCTGGAACGCTACCGAAACGTCGAAATAAAAAAATAAAAAACATTATTGTGGTTTGATTCCCAAAAAATAAGAGAAAAAACAGCATATCTACATTATACCTCGTGCTCATTGGTATAATGCCTGCGAGCTGTGATATGCTAGTCCGCTGCAGGCTGTACAGGCCCTGTACGATGGTTTTCCCTAGCATGGTCGTCACCCATCCAAGTACTAACCATGTCCGACCTTGCTTGACTGTAATTATTGCATCAAACGCGTTCCACTACAGTGCTGGGTCGTCGCCCAATTGTGGTTTTTGTTGTTTAAAACTGCAAACTTATTGCAAAAAAGGACAAAAAACTTATATATAAAAGATTAAACATTCAATTTATTATATATGAACAAAAATCGTGAATTTTTCAGAACACAATCTCCGAATTTATGAAATGGTGGAACAGTTTTGAAATATAAACATGTATTCTTTGGAAAACATTTTCATATTGTCTTGTCCAAAGTTTTTTGACAAAACTGGTACATGTCTATAAATTAAACATCTGATTATCTTTAAAAATGTATGGAAATTTATCACACTCCATATTATGTAAAAAATTAGCCACGTTTGCAGGAAAACGTTTCATTGAAATAATAGAATTGATTTTTTAAAAGGACCTCTTCTCATTTAAGCCATAAATATATGCCGAAAATGCTCATACAGTCGGTATAATTCAAAAGTTACTTGAACCGTAGGTACGGCTACTATTTATCGCAGGTATCTGCAGTAGACTTTCGAAATTGCAGAAAATATAGAACAGCCCGTTTTTTATTCCCATTCACGAAACCATTTATGTGAGAATCAGTGAACCCTTATTTTTAGTAGGTCCGTTGTTTGGTTCAGAAATAGATTTACGATGCACTAATTACTTTTTCCTTTTTCTATTGCCGAAATACTCTTTTCTGTCAAATGCTCTGTTTTACTCGAAATTACCGGGATGTCTTCATGTGTTATAATCGACAGTTCTTACTTTTTACGGCATGCTTCACTATAACTATTAGTAAAATCACTAAATATATCTTTTAAGTTAATACAATTTCTAGCTGTTGAATTGTGAGAGCTACGCGTTGTTTTTAGCAGAGCTGAAAGTAAAAAGAACTATCTTAGTTACTTGTATACAGGGTGTCCCAGGAGTTCGTACCAAAAACTTGGGAGGTGATAGAAAGGCCAAAAATAATAATAGTATTTCATATAAAATTTCATATAAAATGGCTGATTGGAAATTGGTAATATTTTAACCGTTAATAAACACCGTAACTGCACACTTTTTGGCGTGATATACAAGTCTACAACATACTTGTGAACTCAGGTAGCGAATAAGTTGAATGGTGGATGCGCCATTTTTTTAAGTAAAACTTTTTTCAGTTATAAATGCAGTAATTGACTTTTTTGAACATTTTTAGAGATATCAAGTCCTCTTGTGACATCTCGATAACATTAACGGTTCAAGAGATACGGGCAATTTTATGTCGCACTGCACATCTATTGGCGCATTCACATTTATTTTGAATGTACGATTACAGGAAGCATCCTGTATTATTAGCAAATTATTAAGAAATTATTTTAGGGTACAACAGATACACCAGTATCCAACTTATGTTAAATACTTTAAATTGGCTGAACGTCCAACAGTTTCTTTACGTTAAAACAATGACATTTATTTTCAAAATTATAAATAATTTACTTCCTGAATATTTGAATTCTCGATTGATACCAATTACTAATATACATCAACACGATACTAGAGCTGCAAGTTCCATTAGCTTTTATGTTACTACTAATAGAACGACTAATTCAATGAACAGTTTGTTCCATAAAGGATTGGTTCAGTTCAATAATCTACCTCATGAAATTAAATCTATCAAGAGTTTAAGTAGCTTTAAGAGAACCCTTACCAATTACGTAAAACGAAACAGCTAGCTCCTGTAAGTAACCGGTTTCAATGTAATAACTTTTATTTTATTTTATTTTATTTCTTTTTTTTTTTTTTTATTTGGTTATTTCATATTGTGGTTTTGTCTTAACTTATTGATAGTACAGATGTTGAAAGGATGTAATTATTTGACTCTAATATTATAATGATTTGTGTATTATCTATGATAAATAAATGATATTATTATTATTATTATTTATTAAAATATTACCAATTTCCAATCAGCCATTGGATAATTGTAAATAAAAAACCATTTTTCATTCCCAACTTTAGAGCCCTATAGTTCGTTAACGAAGGGCGTAAAGAAAAAGTTTTATATGAAATACCATCATTATTTTTGGCCTTTCTATCACCTCCCACCTTTTTGGTACGAACTCCTGGGACACCCTGTATAACATATTTTTGGTTCATTTCAAAGTTAAAAGTATCCAAAGTCGTTTCGTTCTCAAGAAAAACCGCTCGAAAATAAAATCACGTGCATATTGAATGTGAGTCGTCCAATACGCATGCGACTCTGAAAATATCACGCGTGGTCTTTGCTTACATGCAGTTTTTCTTGGAGTCGTCCAGACTATAGTTACTTTTATATATAAAGTATTTTTAGATACTAAAAGTAAAGATTTTTTTTATAAAGGAGCCATCCCTTCGCCGGCACCACCTCAGCCTCCTGGGCTTATTGTGGATACTCCTAGTAGTGTTCTGACTACAACTTATTCAGCCAATCTGTTCCCTGTATTAGCTCATACA
>CAJUYG010000073.1:13557-32356 GCA_910591675.1 Galerucella calmariensis | reverse complement strand
CACAGAAAAAAATCTAACGGCGTAAGGTCTGGCGATCTAGCTGGCCACTCAACAGTACCTCTTCGTCCAATCCATTTATTGGGGAAGCTTTCATCCAAATAAGTTCTTACCATTGAAGCATAATGGGGTGTTGCCCCGTCTTGCTGGAACCAAACATTTTCATTCGGTAAGCTAGGATCTATTGCGTTGGGATATAAGTTTGCCAACGCATGAATAACTTTCTAACATTTCTAAGCATATTTAAATATTTTTCAGCTGTCAAATTTCCATCTATAAATATAGGACCAATAATATGGTCGCCTATGATACCGGCCCAAACGTTCACCTTTTGAGGGTACTGAGTATGTGTCTCACGCATCCAATTAGGATTCTCTGCTGACCAATATCTACAGTTCTGTCGGCTTACCTCTCCATTCAATGTGAATGTTGATTCGTCAGAAAAAAGAATGGTACCAGAGCTATCTCATTTCTGTTCAGCTTATTCATCAATCTTTTGCAGAAATCCATTCTACGATCTGGATCGTCTTCTGTTAGGTCCTGCACAAAAGTTAATTTGTAGGGATGAAGTTTTTCTTTATGAAGACATCTTAGAACAGTTGTATGACTAACATTATTTTCACGGGCAATTTGACGTGTGCTTGAAGTTGGATTCTCTTCGACACTTAACAAAATATCCACTTTCACATCATCTTCAACGAAGTGTGGTTTTCTTTTCAATGATGGTTTCACATGTCCAAGTTCTCTGAATTGTGCACGAATTTTAGACACAGTACTTTGTGAAATATTAGGCAATTCGGGATAACTGTGATTAAATAAGTTTGCCACTTCAACTTGACTTCTGTAGTTATCCCCGTACCCGATCATCATTAAAATCTCAATTCGGTGAGTCTCAGTTAAATATTTCATTGTTATGTCGACAAGAAAAGAGTGTTTGACAAAGATTTTACTTTTCCAGTATAAACTGTCAACACATCAACAACTGACAGAATAGAAAACAATCCACATTATTTACCGATTTAAAACAATCCACATTATTTACCAATTTTGTCTAATTATCGGCGTTTTTAGGCAATTTTTAGGTATTTATGATAAAATGCATAGGCGTAGCAGGTATTGTTTAATATACAAATACGTCTAATAATTAGTTAGTTTAGATTTTTGATAAATCCATATTTAGCTAATTTAAAAAAGTACCAATATTTCAAGTGTAATAAATTATTAATTTAAAAATTTCACCCTGTAAAATTCATAATTGACCATACATTATTTAGTTTGTTGGAATCGTCAGATATTTATTATTATTTGACAATCATTTGATGAGGCTTATACCAGCCATTAAAAAATTATTGAAGCGTACGCGTTCCTCTTTATTGAAAATTATAGCAGAATTCTAATAAATTTCTTAATTTTTCAGTCATTTGGTAAACTTGGATATACAAAATACATATTTTGAATATTCAAATGTCAGTATATTCCTCAAATGTCAATAAATTTACTTTCCGCACGTTAGTAGAAAAAAGCATTTTGTATCCATAATGGAATGAAATATTTCCTAAATATGGTGGTTTTACTTGAAGTTTATATTATTCTAAAGCACCGTTTGTAATACATCAAATTCTCTGACCTTACAAATTTTTTGTACAGAAGAATTTGGTTAAACAAAGTAACAACTGCTATCGATCAACTGTACTTCAAAAATTCAAACTGGAAATGAAAGATCTGTTACGGTCTCTTTCAATATTCACATTAAAAGTATGTGATATATATCCTCGAGGGTTAAACACAGTATACTTGAGTTCATACCAAATAGTCTTTGCGGTTTTGTGGTATCATGTCAAATATTAGTAGATGTAAACAAAGACAAAGAGACGCATGGTGCCTGAAGCACTCGGATAAACTAAATATCAACTCTTGTATGTGGGATCGGCTACTGTTTGATCATAGTTTCTTGATTATAACTCACTTTACACTGTCAAGTGTATTTGCCATAAAGATTTATGAAAAGCCAAATTGCAAACATCGCTTAAGGGGAATCTATCAGCAGCGATTTGAGAAAATATCGAAATATTTTTGGCAAAGAATTTTGAGGTAATGGATGTATTGAAAATTAAGAAAAAAATATATCATGTAGATTAATGTTGAACTAAGAGTTCTCATCGAATAAAAACTTTGAAATGCTAACCAAATTTTGTTGAAAAAAATACGAATCATGAGGTAATTACACATATTAAGCAAAGTTTGAGCACTTGTAAAGAATTAAATATGGATTAAATGGAAAAACTAATTGATAAGAAGTCTAATTTGAAGCTTTATGAATACTATATAAAAATCTCAGAATCCACAAATTACTTATTGAAATTCGGTTGCTACCACTAAAATATCGGATAAAAATCCATCGCTCGCTTTTCTATCCTTCTATGACTGACATTGTCTCTTTGCTTCGGTAGTCGCGTGCCGTTCAACGCTCGCTGGTCTCGGCGATCTCCCAGTTCAGTACTGACGAAGCTTATAGAGTAGTACGTGAACCAAAATCCGCTTGGACCGCTTGGCTACCTACATGTTGCGGAGATTTTATATTTCTAATAAAATTTTCGTTATGTGAACTTAAACGTGAGGACGTAGGGAAACAAAAAAATATACAAAGCATAATTGTGCAAGGTCGAATTTGGTAGATGCCCCTTGCTCGCTTCAGATATATGTGTAGATTATTTTAAAAATATATCAGGCTCCTCTATGACGTTTTCATATAAATTAGGATGTTATTTTATAAAAAAATAGGACAGTCAGTGAAAACATGAACAAATAAAGAGTTCAGCACGCACACGATTCAGTCGAGTCACATTAGCATGTCGGTAAAGAAGTTTTCAGTTCACAAAATGTTTAGTTGAGAATGGGATTGTTCTTTCGCATAAGGAATAATCGATTTAACCACTTCAGAGATGAAACTACTAACAACTCTCCGAAAATTCAATTCAAGATCGTTAAAGTTCCAACTTTATGTGATCAATTTGAACTAAAACATATTACCATTAACTTCTTCGCTATCCTTTCGATCTTAATTCCTTTTAACTTCGTACTTCAAGAATATTTATTTCGAAAATAAATAACGATGTAGACCTGCGGAGTGATACAATTTAAAAAACAACTACCGGAGCTTAGTGGTCAACCTATAATTATTAAGGATGTATTGATATCTAGTTAGCCTAGACCCGTTCCATGCATAAACAACATATTGCGTTACCATAGCAACGAACAATTCATTAGAAGTGTCAGTGTTAAGTTGGACGTCAAAAAAGTAAACCAGAGTTTCGCAATAAATTAAAAGCAAAAAGATGTCCACCGAAATTGTGAAAATCGAAAAATTGGAGTATCGAGCCATCCTCAAGTACCTGTATTTAAAAGGGTTAAGAGGTAAGCAGATTTACGAAGATATGCTTAATACCCTTGGTGATCAATGTCCTTCGTCCTCTCCAAGACCTAAGAAGTTTCGTGTCCAAAAATGTGCTTGAAAAGTTCTTGCTTCAGTTTTTTGGGATTGCCATGGAGTAATCATGATTAATTTTTTGGATAAGGGTAGAACAATAACCGGATATTACTATCCGACATTACTGACCACTCTACGGGAAAAAATTAAAGAGAAAAGACGCGGAGAGCTATCCAAAGGTGTTTTGTTTTTGCAGGACAGCACACAATAATCATGTTGCCATGCAAAAAATTCGTGATTTGGGGTTTGAATTACTAGAACACCTCCCTTATTCACCAGATTTGGCTCCGTCCGACTATCATCTTTTTCTTCAACTTAAAAAAAGTTTAAAAGGTCGTAAATTTTCTTTCAACGAGGAGGTAATAAAATCTGTGGAGGTCTGGTTTGCAGAGCAAGAAGAAACATTTTTTTTAAAGGGTCTGGAGACGTTGCAGATTCGCTGTAATAAATGTATCCAATTAAGAGGAAAATATGTTGAGTAATATAATATTTTGACATTGAAATTTTGTTTGGTTCTAAAGTATTTATATTTTCCTTTTTCCGTGATCTTTTCATGGCACTATCGCATGTCCTGAATATGCGTTTTCAAGCCAATTACAAACACTAATCATCGAGAAACTTCACGTAAAATCTCCCTCAAAAGACATTTCATTTTTTAATAATAAACCAATTCTGCATTCCATTAAAACTTTGAATGTTGCTTTTACAAGCTGAAAACATGCAAAGAATTGCAATTTTGTTGGCCGGAGGAAGAAAATCCGGAATGAGAAAACCATTTTTGCTATAATTTTCACAAAATAAAATTTATCCAACAAAACTTGCTATCTTTTATGCATTCAACATTTACTTGGTCAGACTAAATTATTTGTATTTGAATTTGTGCTAGCTGTGTGGTAGGAATTTTTGTTTAATTTTAAATATAAATTGTACTGAGCCGCCTCCCGAATCTCCTCTACAATCACGTTCTAATAATAATTTTTAAGCGTGTTAGTGACATTAGATTGTTTTAAAAAATATATCGTACTACAGAAATAGGTACATAATCTTTGTCAACTCAATAAAAAGTCAAAATATTTTAGGAACAATAAAAGGAAATCTAAATTTTACGTTGAACAGCCTACGACATCGAAAATTGATATTTGAAATTGAAATTTTTTATATCATCTCTTGGTTATCCCAAGTCGAAAAAAATAGTTGGTGTCATCCTGTATCCACTAGCGAAGTCTATCTAAAGGAAGAGTGTAAATAACAAAATAACACTGTGAACGAAATTGCTATCGGCCATTTTCATATCCGCTATCGACAATTCTGAAACGACGAAATAAAGTCGAATTATTGTTCCTAGACCAAATCAATTTCTTAACCACCATTATTAGATTCGCAATAGCTTTGCACCAAGGTGGAACACAATAACAGTTTTTTCCTACAATCACATAGGAAAGTGACATATATCGCACTGTCTAGTCCTATGGAAAGTGGCCTTTAATCATACGCGTACGGAAAAAAAACTTATCCGTACGTGTACGGATAAAAAAGCTGTCAAATGAATTTTTATTAAGATTGACCACTGGCAAGCTGTCAAATATACAGTGTGGAAACCACTCATGGAATAAAATTATTTATGTCATTATTTTGGAAAATTATAAAAAATGCCGAGACACGTCAACTTTTGAATTGAGTTGTGCGTTATGTAAACATAAATTTAAATGTACAGGGTGATTCACGCAAGTATGCCATAGTTGGTGTTGTTTTTTTTTAATAAAACACCCTGTATATTTGCATATTTTTGAAATCCTCTTAATGAACCGATTCCAACAAACTAAATAATGTATGGTCAATTATGAATTATACAGGGTGAAATTTTAAAATTAATAATTTATTACACTTGAAATATTGGTACTTTTTTAAATTAGCTAAATATGGATTTATCAAAAATCTAAACTTACTAATTATTAGAATTTTATCATGAATACCTAAAAATTGCCTAAAAACGCGAATAATTAGACAAAATCGGTAAATAATGTGGATTGTTTTCTATTATGTCAGTTGTTGATGTGTTGACAGTTTAAATTGAAAAAGTAAAATCTTTTCTTGTCGACATAACAATGAAATATTTAACTGATACTCACCGAATTGAAATTTTAATGATGATCGGGTACGGGGATAACCGGGGATAACTGCAGAAGTCAAGTTGAAGTGGCAAACTTATTTAATCTCAGGTATCCAGAATTGCCTAATATTTCACACAGTACTGTGTTTAAAATTCATGCACAATTCAGAGAACTTGGACATGTCAAACCATTGAAAAGAAAACCACACTTCGTTGAAGATGATGTGAAAGTGGATATTTTGTTAAGTGTCGAAGAGAATCCAACTTCAAGTACACGTCAAATTGCCCGTGAAAATAATGTTCGTCATACAACTGTTCTAAGATGTCTTCATAAAGAAAAACTTCATCCCTACAAATTAACTTTTGTGCAGAAGTTAACAAAAGACGATCCAGATCGTAGAATGGATTTCTGCGAAAGATTGATGAATAAGCTGCACAGAAATGAGATAGCTCTTGGTACCATTCTTTTTTCTGACGAATCAACATTGACATTGAATGGAGAGGTAAACCGACAGAACTGTAGATATTGGTCAACAGAGAATCCTAATTGGATGCGTTAGACACATACTCAGTACCCTCAAAAGGTGAACGTTTGGGCCGGTATCATAGGTCCTACATTTATAGATGGAAATTTAACAGCTGAAAAATATTTAAATATGCTTAGAAATGAAGTTATTCCTGCGGTGGCAAACTTATATCCCAACGCAATAGATCCTAGCTTACCGAATGAAACTGTTTGGTTCCAGCAAGACGGGGAAACACCCCATATGCTTTAATGGTAAGAACTTATTTAGATAGAATCTTCACCAATAAATGGATTGGACGAAGAGGTACTATTGTGTGGCCAGCTAGATCGCCAGACCTTACGCCGTTAGATTTTTTTCTGTGGGGTTATCTCAAGAACTAAGTATATGCAACACAACCAACTAGCATTGTAGACCTCAAAGACAGGATAACTACAGAAATACGGAATATTTCACCTCAAACTTTAAACAAAGTTTAGGAGGAGTTCTATAGGAGACTGTGCTATTGCCAAACACCAAGTTAGAGAACATTTTGAGCATTTATTTTAATGTATTAAAATCAAATACATCAGGTATTTTATGTATGTGTTTAATAACTGTAAAAATAAAAATTTCACCCTGTATAAATCGTTATTGACCATATATTATTTAGTTTGTTGGAATCGGTTCATTAAGAGGATTTCAAAAATATGCAAATATACAGGGTTTTTCATTAAAAAAAACAACACCGACTATGGCATACTTGCGTGAATCACCCAGTACATTTACATTTATGTTCACCCAACGCACAACTCAATTCAAAAGTTGACGTGTCTCGGCATTTTTTATAATTTTCTAAAATAATGACATAAATAATTTTATTCCTTAAGTAGTTTCCACACTGTATAATTTTTAATTAGATTCACCTATGTAATATCTAAATTTGAAGCGATCTATTTGAAAAGTGAAATTTTCTTGATTAAAAAAAATTTAGGGCGCGGTCGAGGATAGAACCCGCGTACTCTTCGTCAGAAGTCCGATGTTTTATCAGCTAATCCAAATCACCTGTTATAATAGTAGGAAAATGTAATAATCTTGAAAGGTATTCATGATAAGTATGTATGAAGTATGAAGAACAATGATAATCTCACTTCCAATTTCTATAATTATCCAACCAATTAATAATTGTAATAACCTACCTATATTATATAGTTAAACTACTTGAATTTTTGTCACAATTGATATTTATTGTTAATTTTGAAATCAATTATGTTGACTTTAATTGTAACATTTTGTGTATTAATATGTCAGATGTTGATTGCACATTATTTGGTGAAATTATCACGTGATCGTTGGAAAAATACTGTACATTACTCGTGCGAAAGTAATTTTTCACACACGTTATGTAAAATCCTATTTATTCAAATGCTACGCGAATTCCAAAAAAATTGACGCATCTACTGCGTAATTTTTGAAGATTTTTCCTTCATAAGCATCTAGAAAAATGTGTTCGTTTGTATCTAGTTATTGTGTGTCTAATTTTTAATTTTTCGCAGAGAAAAACTCAATGAGTTCATGAAAACTGCAATTTTAGGGTTTGAAATTTATAAAAACTGCCATTTTGAACCATGAAATTCATGAAAACTATCATTTTAAACAATAAATCCCATGAAAACTGTTATTTTAAAGCAAAAAATAATTATAAACATATATTTCAAACACCTAAATGGATAGAAACTGCTACTTTAAGCAAGTAAATCAATAAAAACTGACATTGTTTTCATGCAAAAAAATTATCTGGGAAATAAATCGTTTCTGAGATATTTCAATTCAATGTTGTGTTTGCGAAAACATTTTTCAATACCTGAATAAATCGATAGTGAAGAGTGTCAGTGGCAAATGGTCGATATACTCGTAATATAACCGAATTTATATTGGTTAGAAAGCGGATGTTGTTTCCCAAATAATGAGCTCTCTACTTCGTACTTAATAGACAACTTCGAAGCTAGAACAGTGATTGATGAAGTCTCTAAATGTAGTCTTGGAATTGCTCGTTGAATAATAGTGGAGGCATCAGCTCTTCCGGAATACAAGCAAAGGAAAAGGAAAGGTCAGGAGATACAAGATTTGCGTATGCATATTGTGTTTGCCTTACTTTTCCCTTGTTACATATGCTTCAAACCAGTTTTAACACCGGTTGTTTACTAACATCATCAATCAAATTTAGGTCCTTACGATTGGACCATCTATGAGCGGCATGTGGTTCACCACCCTCGAATAACTCAAAACGTATATTAAATCCGACCTGTTAACTTTTGGAAAGCCATTAAATACATACAGGGTAACTTAAAACGAGGAATATAACAAGGTTTTTTTTTATCAGAATCATTTTTCCAAACTTAAACTCCTTTTTAATCACAAACCACAAGAATTTAATGACAGTCCCAACCACCCAGTACAACCAGATATGAAACTACCCAAAAATGTTTCATGTAACTTTCTTCTCAATATTTGTCGTGCCACTGGGTAGTTACTCTTGTTGCCTATTCAACCCTTCGTACCCTTTCTTAAACAATATGTATAATTTCCTTCTTGTCAATCATTCAATATTAATAATCAAGATAATAATATTAAAGTTATATACAAAAACGTTGTAAAGAATAGTCCGGATTTTTAACCTGTTTGACGAAATCCGATGGGAATCCCAAGCATCCCAATAGAAATTCATAAATCTCCACAAAAAGCCGATGACAATATTCCTGTTGTTCTGTATATCACCACAAGAATTATCTTAATTAAGCTCTGTATGGGATTCGTGGATGTGATGAAGCATACATTTTACACAATTAAAAATATTTTAATGCCATTGGATACGTTAAAAAATAACTCTTCTGATGCTGAGTTTCAACTTCCGTACCGTCTCCATGGAGGTTTAGCCACTGGTCTCCACCTGTTCCGCTTCTGCGTTCTAGCCCTTCTCAAAAGGAACTGTATATCTACCAAAGCTGTCTGGCTGCATTCCTTGATATCGACAACACATCCTAGACTCATTGTCATAGACAAAGACATTGATGAGACCTACGGCATGACCTACTGCAGGAGGATAAACTGCATGCTTAGAGAAAAGATTAGGGTGGGAAGGATTAGGATGACTCTCCATAGACCCACATACTTCCTAAACATTTACAGAAGAACAGAAAATGACAACATTAAGGTGAGTGGATCTGGTAAACAGACGGATCCAAGGCCAAACTGAGGGTTCTTATGAACCCAAAAGTGTCATCAAGACTGGTTTAGAAATGCTGATAACACAACTCCACTCTTTAATATCATGACTTTTTATTCTTTTTCTGAGGAAGGCTCCCTTGATAGTAGTTTTTATTATTTTTGTTGCTGATATTTCAGCCCTGTACTGAAATCAAACCCAACCTTCCTATGATGTAAACAAACTCTGATGGAGCACGACAAACTCAGTCCACGAGAAAGATGTCCTTAGTGGATCATTTTCCCAGCTTGGCATTAAATGGTTTTTGTAACTTTATGAACTTTTTTTTAGAGTGTAGCTGGTTGAAGACAATCCGCCGTTAGTTCCGAGGATTTTAATTGAACTGATTAATTAAAAACTGTCCTAGAAATTCCGTTGTCGAGGTTTTTTGATATTTATCACATCTTCTTCCCTGGAAGAAACAGTTTGTAGATTTCGACGGGGTAACAGCTAATTTGAGGTGGGTTTGGGAATGTTCAGCACTATCTGGGACCTGGGAAGGACCCTTTCGACAAATGTCTAGACTATTGAGCTTACATATTTTTGCAAGCAGTGTAGAAAAAATATACGACTACAGCTAGAAGAGATGAAATTTGGAAAATTGTGAAGTTAACCTTTGTCACTAACAATGCGGAAGGTTTACGGAATGAAGGGTTTAATCCGTTTTATAAGCGATTCACAAAGTGTGTCGAAATCCAAGTGAAAGGTACACTATTAAAAATATTATTTTTAAAATAAATTCCAGAAATATAGTAAATTATATCTAAACTGTAGTGTTACGAACTCACTGATTCTGAAGCCGGTCCTGTCGCAAACTATGAATGCGACCTTTCTAGAAAGGTTCTTCAACAGGTAATTATCGAAACTGTTCTCGAACAACGTACCAGCCCATACAATGGTTTATCGCGAATGTTCTCGATTTATAAAATATACGCGGAGGTGGTGAATTCAAGAAAGTTCTAGAGATTCGAGGGACTATATATACGCGGGTTTTCGAGTGAATCGAGGAGTTGTTCAGTATACAGTGAATCGGTAAACAGTTCAGTATACAGAAAGTGAATATAAATAGTGTTGAAGATAAATTAGGACAATTATTATACCGAGTGTAGATAAATTAATAGACATTAAGTGGCCCTTCTTCAAGAACCCTGGATTAACAGAGGTAAGATTATGGGACTGAATGGCATTGGTGAGTTGATTTATGACAGAACCTCTGACCATCCAAGAACATGCATTATTGTTAAGAAAGGTATAAAAGCCCTTTCACTAACTAAATTTTGTTGTAGGGACTTAGCGGCGGTCCTCATCACACTGGGGCAAGGAAATGGGACTAGAGAAGCAATTCTCGCATCGGCCTATCTTCCTTACGATGACCCCAGACAACCACCAACCAGGGACTCCAGAAAGAAGGGTGTGCAGCTGATCATTGCATGCGATGCCAACTCACACAATCTTAACTGGGGAAGCACCAACACCAACGAAAGAGGTGAGTCATTACTAGAATTTATTACGGCTAACAATTTGAACGTATTAAATGAAGGAAATAAACCAACTTTCGCTAACTCAAACAGAAAGGAGGTTATCGATATCACGATTGGCACTCATTACATAAGTAACTTCGTGAGTAATTGGCATGTGTCCGAGGAAGAAAGCTTTTCTGACCACAGACACATATACTTTCAAATTTCGGGAACCGAACCAAAAATAGAATACTATCGTAACCCGCGAAAAACGAACTGGGAAGCATATAATGCAGAACTAGTTAACAGTTTAGACCGAACGATGGTAAAAATTAAGAACACAACAGACCTAGAGATAGCAGCAGACCTAACACAGGAAGCAATTATCTCAGCGTTTGAAAACAACTGCCCAACGGTAAGGAAGAAATCCAACAGGAATGTGCCCTGGTGGACAAATGAACTTGCCGAAAAACGGAGACAGTTAAGGAGGAAATTTAATAGAACTAAAGAAAATTCAGAAGAATGGACGGATTATAAGAGGGCCCTAACTGAATACAACAAACTGGTAAGGAAAGTTAAGAGAGACTCCTGGAGGAGGCACTGTGAGGAGATAGAACAGACTCATGAGTGTGCCAGACTGCAGAAGATTCTCTCCAAGGACCCTAATCAGACTATACACGCTATCAAAAAAGATAACGGACAATATACTGAAAATGGTAAAGAAACCTTGGAAGAGCTACTCAAGGTACACTTCCCTGGATCAATACCCACCATTCCGCCACAGAACTCTCCAGCGACAGAACTGGATAGACCACGTTGGGCATCCAGGATAGACTGGCGAACAGCGAAGGCAGTGGTAGATGCGGAAAAGACAGAATGGGCTATTAACAGCTTCAAACCATATAAATCACCGGGACCAGACGGGATTTATCCTATCCTACTCCAAAAAGGAGGAAATACACTGCACAACAGGGTAAGTGAACTGCTCAGAGCCAGCCTAGCTCTGGGGCATATTCCAAGAACCTGGCAACGCATCAGAGTTACATTTATACCAAAACCTGGAAAATCTGGACAGGACACGGCTAAAGCTCTGAGACCAATCAGTCTAATGTCATTTTTGCTAAAGACTCTTGAGAAACTTCTCGACAGACATATTAGAGATGGTATAATGGCTTCAAGACCAATACACCGAGATCAATATGCATACAGAGAGGGAAAATCAACCGAAACAGCATTACATCAACTCATAAAAAAGGGCTGAATACGTGCTGGAAAACAAAGAGGTGCTGCTGGCAGCCTTTCTTGATATAGAAGGAGCTTTTGACAACACCTCCTATGAATCTATAGCCAAGGCGACGAGGAATTTAGGGATCGATGCCACGAGCTGCAGGTGGATAGACTGCATGCTCAGAAGCAGGCTCATAGAATCAACTCTGATGGGGGAAACAATGGCAGTATGTGCAACCAGGGGCTGTCCGCAGGGGGGAGTACTATCCCCGCTGCTGTGGAACCTGGTCATGGACGGGCTCATCAGAACCCTACACAGAGGAGGATTCAACACCATAGGATATGCAGACGACCTGGTAATTCTATCCCAAGGTAAATACAACAGTACAACCAGAGACAGACTCCAGATGGCTTTAAATGCAGTAACAGGCTGGACTGTAAAAGAAGGGCTACGTATTAGCCCTTCGAAAACACAGATAATTGCGTTCACCAGAAGAAGGAAAAGGGAAGGACTTGGCCCTCTAACTCTTCAAGGTGAACCAATACGACTGTCGGATGAAGTAAAATATCTTGGGGTTGTTCTAGACCCAGGCTTAACTTGGAACCGACACCTTCAGCACGTGATCAAGAAAGCGGAGGTGACCTTCATGGTTGCCAGACGTACTTACGGCATTAAATGGGGACTAAGACCCAGCATGGTACACTGGCTATACAAAATGGTTGTCATTCCCAGGATAACATATGCATCTTTGGTATGGTGGCCAAAGACCAGACAATCCTCTGCTATGCTAAAACTAAGCAAGGTGCAAAGACTTGCATGCACTGGCATTACAGGGGCAATGAGGACTACTCCTACAGCGGCGCTGGAAACAATGCTAGACCTTCCTCCACTACATTATGTCATAATGTGTGAAGCAAGGGCAGCACTAACCCGACTGGAAAAAGCACTAGACCATGATGTGGCACATGGGAGAGGACACACAGAGATAAGGCAGGTGGGTGATGACATTTTCAAAATGCCAACAGACCAAATGACTACCAAATATATCTTTCGCAAGAACTTCGAGATTGTCATCAAAGATCGAAAGGAGCTTGAGGAAGAGAACGCACCACCACTTAGTAGAGCGAATGAACTGATCTGGTATACAGACGGATCTAAAAATGAACTCGGCACCGGAGCGGGCATATACAGCAAGACGAGCAAATATGAAGGAATCGTCTCGCTAGGAAAATACGCCTCTGTATTCCAAGCAGAGGTTTATGCAATACTTGCGTGTGCAAGGGCTAACAGTATGAGAGCCTACAACAACAGGCAGATCAGGATCTACAGCGACAGCCAAGCCGCCCTTAAAGCACTTCAGAGCTATAGGGTGACATCTCGGCTAGTATGGGAATGCGGCGAAGAACTTAGAAGACTGGCGACTCGGAACAGTGTAACACTGGAGTGGGTACCAGGTCATAAAGGAATCGCAGGCAATGAAAAAGCTGACGAACTCGCAAGAGTAGGATCGTCAACTCTGATGAACGGACCCGAACCTGCTGTGGGCATCCCCAGATGCTTAACCAGGTCATGGTTAAAAGGGTGGTTGAAAGAACAACACAAGAAATACTGGAAGAATACGACCGGGCAAATACATGGGAAGAAATTCATAAAAGAACCATCAGAAAAAGTAACGGAAGAACTGCTCTCAATGAGCAGGAACAAACTGCGCACCACTACGGGGCTACTTACGGGACACTTTCCCACAAAGGAGCACCTAAACAAAATAGGGCTGTACAACGGAGACCTTACATGCAGAAGATGCAAAAAGGATACCGAAACAGCTCTGCATATACTATGCAACTGTGAGTCGCTGGACCACAGAAGGCAGAAACTTTATGGTAGAACCCAAATGACTCCAGAAGACTTCTACAATCAACCAGCTAAGAACCTGTATGAGCTAATACAGGGAACGGATTGGCTGAATAGGTTGTAGTCAGAACACTAGGAGTATCCACAATAAGCCCAGGAGGCTGAGGTGGTACCGGCGAAAGGACGGCTCCGAAGGGAAAAAAAAAAAAAAAAAAAGTAGTGTGTATATAAATTAAGTTTATTATAGTGGGTAAGTGTTTCTTTAATAAATCAATAGTAATTAGCCATAGTGAGTGTATAATTTTATCCCACGGTAAAACCAGTTCAAATAAATAAGAAAAACATTACAGTAGTTTACTTTCAGAAGATAGCTTGGTTGTCAAAGAGTAAGATAGTGTAAATTGTTATACAGAAAGAGTAGATTTTATTCAACAAATGAATGTGTATTGAATATTCTTTGGAATATATCTGATTTAAAGAAAGAAATAGTTAATCCTTTTTTTTTAGGACACACAAAGCTAAATTATTCACGATTTACGACTAATTTCAAGTGTATTGCGCAAAAACCAATGATATACTAGTTGCTAGTCTGAACAATCTCTGGCAATTTTCCAGCTTTCCGTATTATACGGGAAACAAGATAATATCCCTGCGACAGATTTCAAGTCCAGTGTGTTGGGCGTGATCATAATTGGTCATAATGGTCAGCGTTTAATGTTAATTTCGCAATGACTTGCTCGAGTTGGCACTTTCCTCCATTTCTTAATTGAAGGGAGGAAAATTATGTCACACTTCACATTTGATATAATGCAAATGGTAGGCATGTATAGTCAACAATATTACATACAGAATGTCCCAGCATTCAAGCTTTTTAAGCGGAACATCAATTTCATAAAAAACGCTGGTTTGTGGTAAACTAAAAATACGTAATTGTTTGAAACTACCACCGCAACTTTATAATACAACCTTCAAGTTGACCACCCTGTAATTGCAAATTTCCCAGACAATAGTATACATACTATACTTACTCTTGGTGATAAAAATGATTAGCTTTTGGTATACCCATCGTGCGTTTCTTTTTAAAGTAGATTTATCGGGGATTTCTTTTGCTTTTATTCTTCCAGTGAATATATATGACCCTGTCGAAAGTAATAAACCCGGCAATGCGATAGAGAAGTCAATGGTCCGGTGTTTTCTGGTATTCGGCACCCTACACGTTGACTACAAATTGGCAAGCAAAGGGCACTGTAAACTTTAGGTTACGGTTAATGAGAATATGCTATTAAGTTGGATAATTACTCGGCAATATTGATCTGATGAGTTAGTGGTGTGGCAACTGATAAGCTAACAGAAACTCCTATTAATAACAAAGGAGTTATTAGATCAGTACATAAACTCTAATAGAGAAGTAATAAAATCCTTTCGAATTTATCTGCAGATTTTGGATTTTATTACTTCCTTTGGGTCGCACTTGTATCCGAAACGCTCTGATAGCTGTCACTTGATCCACGTCGGCTTTCATTTCGAATTAGTTTTCCCATGTTATATATAGGTACGGTACGAACGAATGTTTTTAAAAGCTTTATCAGATTTTTTTTCTTTTTCATTACCAAAGTGTCTTAAAACACTTGAAAATTCGTTGAGATTTGAAGAAAGATAAATCAAAAAATTTCTACTTGATTTTTCTATGAAAGATAGTAGTATAATGTAAGCTTCAAAATAATCTAAAGAGAATTTTTTTTTAAACAAAAAATCTAAGTCGTTTATGTAGCAAATTTTTTTTACTCATGACATGCCATGTCTTTTCATATTTATTTATACAGGGTGGGGCAATCTTCTGACATCGGAGGATTACATCGTTGTGGTGAGAGATAGAACTTTATAATTTTGTGTGAGCTAATACAGTTACTGAAGACACATTTTGAAAATACTCTCGATTCTACAGGGTGTTCCAAAACCACGTAGAAGCACAAACTTACATTTTTTAAATAGAACGTACTATATTTTGTTCAAGAATCGAGAAGATCACACCGAGAACGTTACAAAAATATAGCACTCTAATATATTACAAGGGTGTTTTACAGAGATATGGCCAATTATTAGCAAAAAAGACCTCCTCTTTAACACTCTGCAAAACAGTAAATTAAAATAAATCAACAGGTCTTTGTATTCAAATGTCATACACACATCATTGGCTGTACTCAGTATTAATTACTTTTTTTATCTGTGGCTTCTTTAATACAGGGTGAAACAAAACGCAAATCAAGCAATATCTCAAAATATTTAAATGAATCACCCTATAAGTCTTTTTACAATTTGTTAGTACAATTAATAAACTTTCAAACGATGTAGTACACTTAGGGCATAAGTTAATGGAAAATCGTAGATATTTTATGATAATGGTCAAAAACAAGTATTTTACATACACAAATTAAATGGTATTAAATTTTTACATGCAATATCTTGTGAATTTTAACATTTCTAAGGCAAAAATTCTAATCGTAATTTTGGATGCATCTAAAATATCTTTGACTTCTACTCTCACCATTAGAGGATGGAAAGAAGGAATTATGTTGGAAGAAATATATTTGTTTACTTTAAGTAGGTCATTGTAGTACTAATAAATATAAAAGCAGTTTGTAGTCTTTAATAATTACTTTAGTCATCACAAACAGTATATCTTAGTTATGTAAAATGCAAGCTTGTATTTTATTTCCCAACTTTTTCTATTTTTGAAAAACTAACAATCATGAAAACCAACATTATAAGAACACACACATTTACATAAATAAACATTACATACAATTCTTTTCAAAAACGAGGATCTTACTCTTTCCAACATAGCTGGAGTTATTGTGGAAAATGCGTTACGAATCCTTTCTTTCACGTCTTCTCTGGTAGTAGGTTCCGTTTGATACACAAGTTGCTTGATGTATCCCCATAAAAAGAAATCCATCGGTGTGAGATCTGGAGATCGAGGAGGCCACGAAATTGGTCCACCACGTCCTATACACCTGTCGGTAAAATGTCTGTTTAACCACCGACGTACACAACGAACGTGATATACAGATGCTCCATCTTGTTGGAACCACAAGTTAACTATTGTGTTTGAATCAACTTCCTAAACACAAACGAAGAATACAGCAATATTTCTTTGACATTTATTAGTAGATACTATTTTGATAGTAGCCCACTTGATATAATCAGAAATATGGCTTGATTATGTTTCGCCCATTCTCAAACAAGCCTATAATAACAATTCTTGAAAGTGAAACATGAATAAATATGAAATTTTTAGTAAACATTTTATTTCATTGATTAGATATTGTAGATGCATCTAAAATTGCGATTAAAATGTATGCCTTAGAAATGTTAAAATTTACAAGAGGTTGCATGTAAAAATTTAATACCATTTTATTTGTGTACGTGAAATACTTGTTTTTGACCATTATCATAAAATATTTACGATTTTCCATTAACTTATGCCCTAAATGTACTACATCGTTTGAAATATTATTAATTGTACTAACAAATTGTAAAAAGACTTATAGGGTGATTCATTTAAAAATTTTGAGATATTGCTTTATTTGCGTTTTGTTTCACCCTGTATTAAAGAAGCCACAGACGAAAAAAGTAATTAATACTGAGCATAGCCAATGATGTGTGTATGACATTTGATTACAAAGACCTGTTGATTTACTGTTTTGTAGAGTATTAAAGAGGAGGTCTTTTTTGATAATGATGTCAGAAGATTGCCCCACCCTGTATACAACTGTATCTATAATATACAATAACATACATTTTGTAATTTATGACCTAAAACTCTGTTGACCCTAACTTCATAAATGTATATCTCAAACACTGATCAAAGCAAAAGTATTAACAACTCATTCGCAATATTTAACATATCCTTTCTTTGGATTCCCACTGTATATGAACGTGTCATATATACATGTTTTGAATAGATCAAAGTGAAGTATATAAAAAACACTATCAAATAGCCACACAAAAATGCAACTTTTTGATTCACTCTGTAAGAAATAATAAACGGTTCAGTTCAGACAAAAAAACGATAACTATTTTAATACGTTAGCTGCTTTTCATAAATAGCTAGTAAGAAATTTACCTTGAATATTTATTGATCCACTCTGTAACCATCAATATTTTGGGTCAAAAAACAGTTCCAAACTAATGCCCCATGGGTAAGTGTTAATTAAAGCGAAATATTACTTTCGAAAACCCGCTACTTTAACGTCCTGTATCTCAATAACTAGTGACAGGTCTAAAGTTATATTTGAAATATACCAGAGAATGTTTAAATTATTGTCAAAAATATAATTTCTACGCTACTTCTATCCTGCATCCGCCATTGATATAAATAAACTTCGAGCCTGTTTCATTCCAGAGGCAGCCATTGCTATCTACCATTTTTGAGCAACACTTTTTCTTTTAAATAGAAAGGGACTCAGTGCACTCGTATTGAAATTTAAACAGCAGAATGCTTTTGAAATAAAGATTGTCGAGATAGGTTCGGAGAAAAATCCGAACGCTACACAAAAGGCGAAGGGACACCCCTAGTTGATGTTCCCTGATCCCCACTCTAGACTTGAAATCCCACAGTCTTATGGCTTTTACTCTGCCGTGTGATAAAGTGATTATACCACTTCATTGAACAATATGTCGAAGGGGTTATTCAGTAAAAACTTCTCTTATAGTATTAGAAGAAACACATTTCTTTATTTGTGATTATGTAGACTTGCTTGTTAAATATCATTTTTAACGAAGTTTTCTGTTGAGGAATTAACAGACATAATACTGTAGACTGTATTGAATAGGGTGTATTAAATATAAAGAATTTACATAGAGAGCACGAAGACAACCCGAGAAAATAATTTTGA
>CAJUYG010000073.1:0-13457 GCA_910591675.1 Galerucella calmariensis | reverse complement strand
TTCTACAGTATCGCCCATCTCTATATATGTCAAATTATTTGAAGTAGATGCCACAACATTTTGAGGTTAGTAATATGCCAAATCGCTACTGACTTTTATTTATTAATAAATAAATTAAGTGTCGTGGACAAAGTATAGTATTCTACTCGCAATTTATGGCCATAATTCACTTGAGTGACTTGCGTCCCTCGCCTGCGGCTCGTGACGCAAACGTCACCCATCGTGAATTATGGCTATCATAAATTTCTCGTTTAATAATATACTATTCTTCTATTGACTCTGTGGAATCCATGGTACTATTTTTATTTCTTTCGTTCACTTTCAGCTTAAATCATTTACTATTTTTCTCATTTCTGTTCCATACTGTATGTATAACCAGTAAATAAAATGAACAGAATTGTTAACTTAAATATATCCACATAATATTGTATTGTGTATAATGGTGAAAATTTTGTGTTATTAAATATTTTTGTTAGTGAAACGTTCCCTCGACAAAATTTCCATACTCGAAAGTGTATTATTGGTTTGCATTTTCCCTCGTTCATTTGTAGATTATGTGAATTGTGTTTATTTCAATTGTTGCAGTTCAGTTAAACTTTGTGATGTTTTGATTTGAGGAGAGTTTTCCGAAATAATAATTTCGGTTGGGGATTGTAATATTTGATGAAGTAAGTGAAAATTAGCTGAATATTATGAAGTGACGTTATAAGCACATTATGGACTGTTTGAGATATTTTTCATCGGGGGTAGGTATATCTAGATGAACAGTTAACTGAAAGAAGCAACAGGAGTTTGAGGGTCGAGAGGGGTCAGACAAGGCGCACGCTTACAAGCTTACAAGAGGCAGCACGCGACTGTGCGACGGGTTAAGCTATAACGGCCACATTTATAGACAAGTTCGCCGAGGGAAAACCTGTGCCGTTTCTGTGTCTGGTGCCGTTTCGGTATTGTTTGACTGTGCTTTTGGGGTAAGCTCACTTTTCCCTTATTTTCTCCAACGCTAACTCCTTCGTAAAAGTTGTTTTTTATTGTTCCATGCTCTGCTTAAAAACTTTTTAAATACTTTCCTACAACTTTTCCACTTATTACAGTTGTAATTTATGGGTTACGCTCATTCGAGTATTTAAACCCATAAATAATTTGTTTAAAAAATGTGCGGTCCCACATAACTATTTTTAATTAAAAGGAGCGGAAAATGGTTAACAATAGAATCGGAAAATGAATTGTACTTCGTCGCACAAAAAAAACTGCATCGCTCTGCATTGTTGAAACTCATTTCGTTCCGAATGCATATCAAATGAACGTATTTCCTTACCTAATATTTTCTCATATCTCGATGTTCAATCTCTTCACAGCTGAAAAAATTTTAAAGTTTTGTTCTCTCCGTTGGAAAAACCAGTATCCTATGTCGCGCTTAGCAAACTTTTGTTAGGACTCATTTTAATTAGAAAATTGTTACATATTCAATTAAAAGAGATTACAAATTAAAAGCATCTTTATTTTCCGTATTATATGGGACTGAAAAAAGTTTTTCAGGATGATATTCACAACTGCGACTTCAACTAACAGATGAAGGTTTTCGGTTATACAAACTTTATTGCATTCTATCTAAATCTAGAAGAAAATAGATGCGTACATCAAACTTTGTATCAAACCGGAAATATTTTTAATGTAAGATAAATGTAATTCAGTTAATCATATTTGACACCAAAAAATATAACCACAGTAAAAGCTCTCGTTCAGATATTAAACAGTAAAGGTTAAATTCAATATCGATAAATTGTGCATAGATGTGTATGAAAGTCGGCAACATTAATATGCTCAAAACTTTTCAATTGCTGTAGAAAAGTAAGGAAGTTCTCTAAATATACCCAGGGACGGTTAAAAAGAATACCTAGATGTTGGAGTGCTCTGAGGAGTAGATAACTTTCCATTTGCTCCTTAAGATTGATTGATAATAGAATTTTGGTGGGTATGGTTTTATGAAAACGGTTTTAGAGGGTCACAAGAAACAGTAAGGATTTTTGGAAAAAAGTTGATCAAAATATCATCCAAAGGAAATTTGGAAAGAGAGAAATTTATTTATCTTTTTAAATATACAATTATGTATGTTAATAATTAATTTACATCTAGCATGATTACATACATTTCACATTATTTCAAATAGGAATTTAAAATTCAAAATATATAATTTTTTTTATAATTTTTAAAGAGGAAATCAATCTTCATATTGATATCTCGACAAGAATATGTTCTAAAGGTTTGAGCTGAGCTATTTTTATAGAAATTTTATACACAAAAACAGAAAAAAACCAAAGGTAATTCACGTAAACATATTTTCATGTTAATGTTTCAAAAGGAAAATGAACCAAGCAAATAATTGGGATTGATGGTGTATATTTTACAAATCTGAACACGCACGAATTTAAAAATCATTTAAAATGCTGAAACGATGTAAGGAAAAGTCTCTGCAGAATAGTATAAACGTTGGAAATGAGATAAATATCATCAATCACCGAAGCTGGCTTTTCAGTTACAATGCCATTAACTTGCAATGTTCAATATTACAAATATTTCTTTCTTTTACACATTAAATGACTGTTAATAATTCTACTGAGAATATTTTTTTATTTTAAATATAGTTAGTTGGAAAACTCCTCTTTGATGTGTTATTTCAAAATTCACTGTTTAAAAAAAATTAGTTGAGAATAAAAACCATTTCTTGACCTATACTTTATATTTTTTAATTGAGAACAATTTTTTTAATAAATCGGAATACTTTATATTCTTGGTCCGATTGAATTGTTATTTAGATATTTTTGTTTAGATCTTCCCTGATATTTTTAGCAGGATTTACATTTTTTATATGTTTTTACAGGAATCGCGTGATCCAACCTAACTCTGAAATTTTCATTCTGGGGCAGGTGAGTCTTTTTAAATTATATTTAAAACGCCTGAACAAACAAATCTTAAAATTCGAAAATGTCAAAAATACGTATAATCAGGCGACTATATAGTGTTTTGATAAAAAATGTTTCGAAAGAACGTATTTTTAACATAAAAAGTCTTGTAAATACCACAAAACTATGAATATTGAACTGAAATTTAAGGAAAGTACGTATACTTTCGAAAAACCATCAGTCTACAATAGAGGAGTCAGTCTAAAGCCAGTGTGGCCAACTGAAGTGATTTTTTTTGACAAGAATGACAGTTAAGGTCTACCCTTCAAAACATAAGATTTTCGCATGTTTTTTATCATTGCGAATATCTATATTGTTTAATTAAAATAATGAATACACCCCCGAAGCGTATATTTTGAAATTTATAATGACTTTCTAGCTGAATACTCAACATATCGGTGGCCAATAATTCTGGGAACTTTTGGCAAGTCACCATTTCATTTCTGTTATTCTGTCACTAGCTATGTCAAATGTCAGTTATATTTATTTTTGTTGATATTCGTTTAATTGTGTATGTCCATTTTAGATTAGATTATTGTAGCATTTCTAGTTAGTTGTATCTCTATTCTTCTAATTACTTTTTCCACTGACATAACTAGTGACAGATAACAGAAATGAAATGGTGACATGCCAAGAGTTCCTAGAATTATTGGCCACCGATATGTTGAGTATTCAGCTAAAAAGTCATTTTAAATTTCAAGATATACGCTTCGGGGGTGTATTCATAATTTTAATAAAGCAATATAGATGTTCCAATTGATAATAAACTTGCAAAAATCTTATGAACTGTCATTCTTGTCAGAAAAAACCACTTTTGTTGGCAACACTGGCCTTAGACTGAACTCCTCTATTAAAAAAATCACAATACCATAACAGCAAAGGTTTTAGTTTTATAAATTGTCAAAGTAAATGTAGGAATTGAAAATACCAAAAAAACCGAATTCTGGAACAAAAAACGCGGAGCTGCTTATATTTATAACGGGTAGGTATATATAATATTTTATCTGAGAATCATTGTGTTTAAATGAACACTTGTGACTATTAAAGTCCGTCTGAATTCAGAGTTTTAAGTCTCTGAGATTATGGAATTTTCGACTGGATGAATCAAGAATGTAGAAAACGCTTGAATCTACAAAATGTTTCATGTTGCTCTTCACAATGTTGAAATTTTTGCGGCATGAAATAAAAGCTTGTCAATGCTTCTACCCATGAATTCTTCGCATTCATGTATAATTTGTTGGATGTTTATCAACATGTAAATGGAATTATTATATTTGTTTTTGGATTCTTATTTGTAAAATATTCTCTTTTATGTAATTTTCAAACACTGGGAAATTCTCGCTCTTATTCATTTTCGGCATCAAAAAAATTTAATTAGTGTTGATTAAATTTATTATTCATAGTTTGCATCGTTATTTTCGTTTATTTACCGAATGGTAAAAACAGTGAAAAATTACTTTTTAACAGTTCTTTCGTCGTTTCGAAATATTTTTTTTCTCAAATTTAAATAGAGATGTAAACTTGAAATTTTGTAATATCCGTGCACTAGCAATGAATAACCATTGGTATTTTTTCTAACATTCTTGTTACTTTATACGGGGGTGAATTACCAACCCTTACTATTTTATATCAAATATTTTTTCAAAATTAAGCTTTGTGAAATAAAAATATTATTTGTCTTGCAACACATCCTTTACTATTACAATATATGATAATTTCACTCCTCTATTGGATAAATGTGATGATCGTTAGACCAATGATGACATGTGGAGCTATTGCCTGCTGGTCAAAAGCTTTACAGCGAACGGCCCAAGCAAAGCTCTCTGGTTTACAGAGACAGGCTTGTCTGGCAATTACTGGTGCAATTAGCTCCACACCGTCAATAGCCATGGAAATCCTTCTGGACCTACCTCCTCTCCATATATTTTTGGAAAGAGAGGCTAGATGGACAGCATATTTCTAATCAGGCTTATACAGAACGAAGCAGAATGCTAGTGGACACTGAAAGTCACAGTATTCTGGGTATGACCTCTGACATAATGCCTCCAACAGTAAACTACGACCTGCCTTACACCGTCCTAATTCCAAATAGAGATGAATGGGTCCTCCGTGAGGATGAACTATTGAGAGCAGACAACTGTTGGTACTCAGACGGCTCAAAAACACCCTCAGTCTCTGGGGCAGGTGTATACAGGCGCAGACCTAGGACAGAAATTTCAATCTCTCTAGGATCCTAGATTTCAGGCCGAAGTTTACACAATTGTATCATGTGTGGAGAGAGTGGAGCAAGCCAATCTCATACATAGAACAATAAAACATTTCTCGGACAGCCAAGCGGCTTTGAAAGCACTTAGCTCTCACGGTGTAACGACGAAATTGGTTTCAGACAGCCAAAAAAAATATCCTCAATAGGAGAACTCGATAAAGTATTGCTGGTCTGGATCCCTGGCCATTCTGGCATGGAAGGAAACGAGAAGGCAGACTCTCTTGCAAGGGAGGGTGCTTCTACACCGAGAAAAAGATTTATTTGTGACAATCAAAATTTTATTATGTCAAATAAATATGATTTTCCATATGGCCTAACTAAATATTTAATTTGTCGTTAAGAAAGGATTTGTTTCAAGTTCGGAAAGTAATATTGTTGATGAATAAAAACATATTCATTGTCATCAATAAAATGAGTTATCTATCGAAAATTACATTTATTCTAGTAAAAATGTATCATATTTGTCTCAAACAACATTTATTGAGGTATGATGACAAAATAGTTATATTAATCTTTGAAAACATTTTAATTAAATGAAGTAGTTTTCCAATAACAAATACTTATTTTTGCAAGCAAACTATATTGTTTTATTATAAAAAATTACTTTATGGGAGAATGACATTTCTTTATCATAAAAAAATGTATTGTATCGGTAAAATATATTTCTTTACCATAAAAAAGTATATTGTCTGGGTTAACGATATGTTTTTATTTGTAAAAAATGTATCTTCCCAGTAAATCATATATTTTTGTTGGAAACAAATGTTCCTTCTTCAAGAAAACTATTAATTTTTACTAAAATTCAACATATTTATCATAATCTAACCATAATTTTCATTAACATTATATTGCCTTATAGTGAAAAAAATATATTTCCCTAAAAAACCGAATTATTTATGGTATTGTCTTTTGTTTATGGAAGTTACCTACATGAACTATTCAATACATTTGAAATGTTTTTAAATATTTAGAAATATATTAAAAGTTCACGGTGTATTAAGCAGTATGGGTAACTTCCGCACGGTTCTCCAAATAATTAGGTTACTTAGGAAAATATATTTTCCACAAATATTTGTCTAAGCTGTTTCCAGACTATGTCGAACAACAAAGATGACTTTCGTTTTGTATGTGTGGACTAGTCGATTGAATTGGTCGATGGTTAGTCTGGATACGGATTAAAATTACAGTATTTTTATGACAAACATGTTTAAATCTAATAAAAATTAATGGTCTCTATTTATGCATAAAACTGTTTAAGTAGGAAAGCAGGATAGGAATAAAAAACTTGCTGCTGAATATTTTGATCTATTAAAAAGAAAACTATACATTTTTAAAATAGATACCATACATTTATAAAATATAAACCATACATTGTTAAAATTAAACATACCTACATGATCTAAAACATAACCAACAATGGTATCCACAAGATAGCCTTGTCTATCCTTAAATGTGCTCATTAATGCTTTCCCCAAAGTAGTATTTTGGAGTTCTTGGAGTAGATATGACAGGTTTAATTGAGAAATGTGTATGTTTGAGGTACATTTCGCTTGCTTGATACTTCTACCTACTTGAATATAATTGTCATTTATTTTCTTACCGTCAAAGATATCTCACAATTCTTGTAATCGCCATGAGTTTAACAATTCATTCATTCCATTATTAAACTTATTTTTGTCCAGAGCACTTTAACCACATACTTCACAAAAACAAAATAATTAGTGAAATTGCAAAAACTGATCTAATTTCACATGCAGACTGACGCCAAACGTATACAGGTGGTGACCGTTACTAAATAATAGGGGTGGGGTGAGAATTCTTTGTTTCAATGGCCACATAATTTGTAGGCTAATGTGATTTCTTACGGGTGAAGAAATATGTGATTTGTTGCAAATAAGTTTTTTTCCCGTAACAATAAATGTACAATAATACTGAAATACTTATTTTTTCGGTATAAAGTAGATATTATTTGAGGCTAATAATCTATAGGCTTATTTAAAAAATGTAAATTTCTGTCAAAACTTTCAAATTATTTACTATGAATGTTTAATTTGTTGTTTTAAAGTGATGAAATATTATTGAAGGTTTTTTTCTGGGTAATGAAAACAATTTTTACCCAAATAGCATTGTTATATTTTATAACAAAATATTATATTGTGCTTCATAGACTTTCATAGTTTCTAAAGAACAATTGTATGAAGGTGTGCATATAGGAGAACAAATTTTTTCACATTAAAGAAATTACACTCGAATCAATCATTTTTTCATATAAAAATTTCCCAATATTTTCACGTTAATATGGCTTCTTGATAATAAATTAATAAATAAGCAATGTTGGTTTTAAACACAGGGGGGTCAAACAAATCAGTTTATTTGTCTATAAATAACTCTTCTCTCGGACCAGAACCTACTATTGGCATCGCAATAAGTTTTTCCAAACAAACGCTAAATACTTGGAGAGCAAAAAGAGCTTTAGAATTCTGGCATAATTTACCAGGATTGGTTCATTCAAAGGCTTTTATACTTCCTCCGAAAAATGTCTCCAAACAAATGTTAGACTAAAGCAGGCATGACCTACGTTGTCTAACAGGCCACTGTCATCTGAATCATCGAATGTTAAAACTTGGACTGTCGGAAGATCCGACTTGCCGTCATTGTCTGGAAGATGATGAAACAGCAGAGCACATAATTTGTGCCTGCCCCGCCGAGGCTCGAATCAGTTATCTGATGTTTGGCAGGGTCTCTCTCGCCCTCGGACCTGAAAAATCATTCATCGAATAAACTAATCGGTTTTGTTAAGAAGCTGAATTTGTTTGGTGAAATCTGAATAGGTGTGAGCCACAATAGACTCTTGCGAGTCGCAGTAGAGGGCTTTATAGACCCACTCACCACAAACCTAAGCTAACCTCTATTATTCAACAGAAATATTGAAAAAATACCAGTGGTTAGTAATTACGGAAATGACAAAATTATTTAGATAAATTTGAGAAAAAATAAACAAAAACTCAATTTTCCTCAGCACTTTTAAGGGATGATATCTCGGAAAGGGGTGGGTTAATCTTATACAGCCAATCAGCTATGTGAATTTCCCTGTATCTTTTTGTTCAAAGAACGTACGATATATTTTGCAAACTGCATATTAATTAAAATTTATATGATAGTGACAAAGAAACTACCCAGATGAAGTAATCTTTTTATAAAAAAAATTATACCACAAGGGAAAAGTAATTACGGTTGTAAACTATTGTAATTTGCACGTCACTTTTATCCTGTATCCGACAACCACGGCCACCATTCAGTCTCCGTCTCCGTGTATGCGTATATTACCATCTCCATCGCTAGCGAATCTCTAGAAAATATATCCGTTCACGTTCCTGTTTCACGTTTACGTTCAGAGAAGAGATGTAGAGTCAGTCGATGAGACTCAGGTGCCGGTTGAGATTCTCAACAGTGGGATATCCCTAACCCGCACCCGCTCTTGCCGCCTCTCCGTGCCACTCTCAATGCAGTGACACGGAGAGCGGTGATTGATCACCTCTATTTAACTAAATCCTATTGCCATATCAGCCTGAATCTCATTATTATGTCAAGCCAAGATGCTACTTGAGTTAATGCATGAACAATAGGCATCCTGGCTTGCTTCGCCTGTTGCTATAATTTATTAATAGCTCAATAAAAGTGAGATTTGGCGAATGGTTGGTTGCTTTGGACCCCACGGCGCTTAAACGTTCGCCCAAAAAAATATTTCAATAAATGCGAACTGGAGCAGCTGAACGCGTTAGGCGTTACCTTTTGAATTAGGGAACCGTAAATATTTTACATGACAAATATTATATTTTCTTTACGCCTGATAGAGTACTCTAATGACTGATGCAAACGTTCGGTATCGACGGCTGCTGAAGCCACATCCATTAAACTGTTAAAAAAATAACGAAATATTGATTTTACAAAAAATGTTTTAGTATTCTAAGAATAGTATAATATACACCAAGGTGGTGAAGACTATTATTATTGACCGAGACCAAGATTATTTCGCGAGGGGCTTCGCCCCGAGCGGAGTAAGGTGCGAGGTTTATAAATGTCTTCAACACCATGGTGTATATACAATTTTTCCAGGCGATAGTCTTTAACCATTTGCTGATTGAAATTACCTATCAAGATGAAATTATTTGAATAAAAATACCATTAGTTGAAAATTCGCGCTCAACCAATAATGACTGATGGCATAACGAGTACGTTCATAATATAATGAAAATTGACAGTGTACTTGTCAGCCAGACGACGGAGTATTGTGAATTATTTCTAATTTTTGTCTTAAATTTGGCTAGTAGTGGAAAAAATTTTACAGTGCTATTCAAAAGTCCCCTTTCCCCCTCGTATCTTTTGAACGGCTACACTTACATTAATAAAATTTGGAGGGTGAAAATAAAGTGTTGTAAACTTTTTTACGAATAGTAATAGGTGACGTCACAGTGCCACTCTGGCCAATAATTTTAAATAGGACCTTATGGCAAGTGATATCTCGTTTAAAAGGCACTGACATTGGCTACATAGCCATATCAATTTTATTTGGGTTTAAACTAATTTTGACGGATAAATTAAATAAATACCAAAATTATTGAAATTATTTTTTTAAATTTAATTAATCAAATATCAACAATGGATTCTTATTATATAGTAAGTGTTCGAAATGTGCTCCGTCTACTTGACAGTAATACATCCTATTAGTAAACTCATGTCGTACTCGTTAGAATGTGTCAGCTGAAATTGCATTGCTTTCTTCAATAATTCTTTCTTTCAAAACGCCAATGCTATCTGGTGCCGTAGTATAAACCTTGGATTTCAAGTACCCCCATAGAAAAAAATCTAATGGTGTCAGATCTGGTGACCGAGGCTGCCATTCTATAGGACCTCGCCGGCCGATCCATCTACCTCGATATTCTTCATCCAGGTAACGTCTTACTGCACCATAATAATGTGCAGCAGCACCATCTTGTTGAAATGTTATTTCCAGATGGCCGAATTCATCTGGATTATCTTCCAGAATTCCAAGAATTAACGGCTCAATTGCATTTTGTAACATCACCAGATACACTTCACCGCTTAAATTTGTATTTAGGAAGACATGACCAACTATGTGGTTTCCCAAAATACCTGCCCAAACATTGACTTTTTCTGGAAATTGGGTATGTTGTTCACGAAAGGTGTGAGGATTTGTGTCACTCCAATACCTTACTTTTTGTGTATTCACATTTCCATTGAGGCAAAAAAGTACTTTCGTCACTAAAACAAATTGTGTTTGTGAAATGTGGGTTTTGACTAATTTTATTTGTCATACATTCACAGAATTCGAGTCTTCGGTGGTGCACCATTTTTAACTTGTATGGATGAAATTTATTTATAGCCAACACTCTCTGTACTGTACTTTTACTTACTTCACAGATAGACGCAACTTTAGTTGAAGAGGAAGTAGGGTTTACTACCATTTCAGCAACTATATCAATTTTTTTATCATCACTAAATGTTGGTCGACCAAATCGTTTGGCATCTTGAACACTACCTGTTTCTTCAAATTTGTGAAGAAGCTGCCTCAAATAAGTTCTCGAGATAGGGCGATCTGGGTATCTCTCATTAAATAAACGTTCCGCTTCATGGAGATTCTTTCTAGATTCACCAATTATTAAGATAGCTGCTACTTTGTCGGCTTGAGTACGTACCATTTTGCCTATGTAAACTCTTAAACGTCCCGTTAAACAATAATAAAATTTAAGCTATTTAGAAAAACTTTGCAAAGCAACAAATACTATTAAATTAAAAACGTCAATTTTTTTGACAACTAACCAGAGGCGGACTGAAAAATCTTCAATATTTAAATGTGAAATAATAATTTTGGTATTTATTTAATTAATCCGTCAAAATCAGTTTAAACCCAAACAAAATTAATATGGCTATGTAGCCAATGTCAATGCCTTCCAAACGAGATATCACTTGCCATGAGGTCCTATTTAAAATTATTGGCCAGAGTGGCACTGTGACGTCATCTATTAATATTACGTCACCTGTTACCATTCGTAGAGAAGTTTACAACACTTTATATTCACCCTCCAAATTTTATTAATGTAAGTGTAGCCGTTCAAAAGATACGAGGGGGGGAGGGGACTTTTGAATAGCACGTACTGTATACACCATGGGGTTGAAGAGATTTATAAACCTCGCACCTTATTCCACCTAACCTAACCTTATTCCACCTTATCTTGGTGCCCGGTCAATAATAATAGTCTTCACCACCTAGGTGTATGATATACTATTTGGTTTTTAGAGCACTCACTCACCAATTTTATAAGATGCGTATGAAAATTGAATTTTTTTTTTTGATACTGCTTATTGAGGCTCCCTAATTCAAAAGGTAACGCGCCCGACTGCTTAAACTTATTATTTTGAAACAGTTTGAATTGAAATTAATAGCCCCTTTGTGATTTAGTCCCAATAATGCTTTTGACCCAAATTTCTATCCCTTGAGTATCTTTTTAAAGTATGGAAGAGCCAGTAGTCGCTGATAACAGATCTGGGAAGTAACCGTTGCAGATTTAGCTGATTATAAATTGGAGCCCCTCCGTTTATCACAATCTAAAGTAATTGTCATGGCATTTTAACAAGCTACTACTATCAATTCTCTATATAATTATGGACGATTTCTTTGTATTATCATAGTATGAAGACTGTCAAAAGACCGATGTATCAAAATCATTGCCACAGACCGAATATTTCATGTGACAAAATGTTTTTTTTTTAGATTAATCTGTTTACGCTTATGATTTCGCATAAATGTTGATTGAAAAACAAATAAAAATGATAAAACGGACGAGCCAAGACGTGAGACGTTTTGAAAATAATGTTGTCCTCCCCGAAAACAATGGCAATTCAGCAGTGGTATTTCGTTGTGAAAGTTTCAACAGTCATTATTCACAGCAATTTTATGATTTCGCGGAATGATGTTTTCATTACAATAAGGAAGAGCGACAGTTGAAAATGTAGGGCCCAAACGAAAACGAGGCCGGCAGGGGACCAAGGCAGCCATCCAGCTGCCAAACTGTACTTTTATTGAGCTCTTAATAAATTATAGCAACAGGCGGTGCAAACCAGGATGCCTATTAATTGTTCTTGCATCAAATCAAGTAGCATTTTGCTTTGACGCAATAATGAGATTACGGCTAATAGGGCGATTGAATTTTCAAATTATAAGTATTATTCAATCATTCATTTTACAAATAAAAATAACTTAAGTTGCTAAATTTTGTATTGAAAAATAGTGGTAGTATCAATGGGGTTAGGTTTGCCATTTCCCGCCATTCGAAGAGAGATTGAAATAGCTCGCAGTGGAATTGGTATCAATCTTTTATAGGTGTATGACGTTAAAGAGAAAGTGATTTCCGAGCACGTGAACCGAAAACACTATAAGTATCTTTCAAAGATCAAATATCGAAGGGAGCTTGAGGAAGAGAACGCACCACCACTCAGTAGGATCAAAGAATGAGCTCGTTACCGGAGCGGGCATAAACAGCAAGTCGAGCAAGTTCAAGTTCAAGCAGAGGTCTATGCAATACTTGCGTGTGCAAGGGCAAATAACATGAGAGCCTACAACAACAGGCAGATCAGGATCTACAGTGACAGTCAGGCTGCCCTTAAAACACTTCAGAGCTCTAAGGTAACATCTTGGCTGGTATGGGAATGCGGCGATGACTGGCTACACGGAACAGTGTAACACGCGTAACACGCAAGAGCAGGATAGTCAACTCTGATGACCCAGATGCTCAACTAGGTCATGGTTAAAAGAGTGGGTAAAAGAACAACACAATAAACACTGGAAGAATACACCCAGGCAAATACATGGGAAGAAATGTATAAAAGAACCATAAGAAAAAGTAGCGAAAGGACTGCTCTAAATAAGCAGGAACAAACTACGCACCATAACGGGGCTACTTACGGGACACTTTTCCACAAAGGAGCACCTGAACAAAATATGGCTGTATAACGAAGACCTTACATGCAGAAGATGCAAAAAGGATACCGAAACAGCTCTGCATATGCTATGCAACTGTGAGACGCTGGACCACAGGAGGCAGAAACTGTATGGTAGACCCCAAACGATTCCAGAAGACTTCTACAACCAACCAGCAAAGAACCTGTATGAGCTAATACAGGGAACAGATTGGCTGAATAAGTTGTAGTCA
>CAJUYG010000072.1:467755-488694 GCA_910591675.1 Galerucella calmariensis | reverse complement strand
CCACTGAACCACCGATGCTATATTTAAATTCTATGCAAAGCTGGTATTCGCAGTGCCGGTGATCTACTTGAATTTGCTCGGATCAATTTTTACTATTATTTCCATAATTTTTTTTTGCTCGATTAAGGGGTCTTAGCAATTTATTTTCGAAATACAGGATGTTGAAATTTTGAAAACTTGAATGTTTTAATTCGATAACTTTAAAATGGATATTTAAATTGATTTGACATTTGGCAGGTTGTTTTTAAATGTAAAAGGGTATATTTTGAAAGAAATTGTAGTTTGTGCAGCTAGTGTGGATATGATGGCCATATCGCACGAGGACGAAGTTTGAGCACGACGCCGTAGGCGATATGGACAATCCACACGAGTCGAGCAGCATATTTTTTCTACGACCCACACAATTTCTATAAACTGTGATACTTATAACTTCAAATTAAACATTTTACAATTCAATTTTATGTTTCCACTGATTTTGTGGTGAACGTACAGTTCTTGAATGTCCAATTTGTATAATGCATAGTTTCATTTTTTAAATATACGATGCTGTTATAAGTAGATGTTGCCAGTCGGACTCCCTCATGAAGGGTACCGTACCATTATCTATAATAATGAATATTCTGCTAAATATTTCAAACGTCTACCTGTTGTTGTTATTATTATCAAGCAGAATTATTATTTAAAAAAATAAAAGTAACAATTAAAAAAAAACTTTTTCACGGGAATCGAACCCGGGTCTACGGCGTGAGAGTCTGGATTGCTTGCTACTCGACCACTGAGAAATATGAAAATTGTTTATCTATAACGTCAGATGTACCTATTACATAATTTTATAAAATCTGAGGTCCCCTTAAATACCCATTTTATTCTGTTTTAAGTATTTTAAGTAGATTAATTACAGATTCTGCTGATAGAAGGTTTTGAGTTTAATAAATTAATAATGTTTATGAAATTATTTGGAATGAAAGCAAATAAAATCAAATAAAACAGTTATTCTTCGGTTTAATGTCTAACTAAACAAGAAAGTTGCGATACGTAAATCATTTGTGCATAATAAATGGATTTATGAATAAAATTATAAATAAATTATGAGAATATGAACAAACTGATGGAAATAAACAGTTAAAATTTAGAAATATACATTAAGTTCAGGAAAGTATTAGCAAAACATTCATATATTCATAAAAATGGTAACTAAGATGTTGATTACATCTTATTTCAATATCTTTATGTGTTCCACCAATATAAATTTTTGTGGTAACTGTTAATTATTGATTTCCTTTGAAAGATGCCACGTAGTCAGAAGTGGAATCAATTAGTTTATCTCTATTAATGCAGTTTCATTTTATTCAGTAATAATTATGATTTTCTACTTTTTAAATTAGTAAAATCAGTTGTGCGATATTATTTCTTCCAGTTACTTATTGCGTTTATAGAAGAATCAAAAGCAATTATATGGTGCCATATTTACCGCAAATTATCGACAACCAGACATACTTTCACTGAAGCCACAAAAATTATAAACAAAAGTATTATTTGTTAAATTCCAATTGTGTCACCGCTCTTGGTATTGTTTTATTTTCTATAAACTATCGTGTTTCCACAGTGCGAAAGAAATTTGACAAACATAGACTTAAGCGGTGTTACATTTGAAGGCTTCAAGCTCTATATAGTTGTTAAATTATCTGAAGTGGAACTGAAATGATGCTATATTATTTATTAGTATATTAGCATATTAGGAAGTATAAGACACTCCTACGAGTGAGAAAAATCCCTTTCGCACAAGCAATGTACACTATTTTTCCTACGGCCATAAATATTTTAAAAGTACCTTAGGTTTTTCGCTACTATCAGCATCAACTTCCATTATAATAAAAAACCGAAACTAACACTTTTTATTTCTAGTTTATCTCAAAATTATAATTCGTTTACACTTTTATGTAATAAATATTTCACTTACCTTTCACAAAAACTATTTCTATGCTTTGTGTTATAATTTGAGAATTTTGACATAAGCCTACTTCATTATTTTTCACTTTTATAATTAGTATATATTTTTTACAATCACGCGATAAATTTACGAAATATGATGGTTTTATTTATTTGAAAACATCAATAACTGTACCTACCTACAACATATGATTATTTTTAAAATAATCAGTTTGCAGTGCAAAATATTTTCAAAATAACGCAGAAGACATTTTAATTCGATTCGATTCGATTTCCGGCCGTACCTAGTTGTTTTTGGAACTTTAGTTCTTTACGCCAGGTTATGTTTGAGCGACCAGGGGTCGCGACACAAAAGATCTGACCGTTACGCGTTACGTTACGCTGCGTTATGTTACATTGCTTCGTTATGTGCCTTGCTTTTGCGTGCTTGTGCCTCCTTAGTCTCTCTCTCGTTTACGAAGCAGCGATTCATAATAATAAATATGCTCATGCCCGGATTCGAACCCGGGCTGCCCGCGTGCAATGCGAGCATTCTAACCACTGAACCACCGATGCTATATTGAAATTCTATGCAAAGCTGGTATTCGCAATGCTAGTGATCTACTTGAATTTCGGATGAATTTTTACTATTATTTCCATAATTTTTTTTGCGCGATTAAGGGGTCTAGCTACTTTTCGAAATACAGGGTGTTGAAATTTTGAAAACTTGAATGTTTTAATTCGATAACTTTAAAATGGATGGATAAATTGATTTGACATTTGGCAGGTAGTTTTTAAATGTGAAAGGGCATATTTTGAAAGAAATTGTAGTTTGTGCAACTAGTGTGGATATGATGGTCATATCGCACGAGGACGAAGATGAAGCACGACGCCGTAGGCGGAGTGCTCAATCGTTCAAGTGCGATATGGTCAATCCACACGAGTCGAGCAGCATATTTTTTCTACGACCCAATTAGGAAAAAATCTAGAAAATAAAAATTTCTATAAACTGTAATATAACTTCAAATTAAAAATTTAACAATTCAATTTTATGTTTCCACTAATTTTGTGGTAAACGAATAACCAATTTGTATAATGCTACGGTTTCCTTTTTTAAATATACGATGCTGTTATAAGTAGATGTTGCCACAAAATATTTCAAACGTCTACCTGTTGTCGTTATTAATATCAAGCAGAATGATTATTTAAAAATAAAATTAACAATAAAAAAAATTCCTCGCGGGGAATCGAACCCGGGTCTACCGCGTGAGAGTCTGGTGTGCTTACTACTCAACCACCAAAGAATATGCAAATTGTTTATCTATAACGTCAGATGTATTACATAACTTTTGCTTAAAAGGAACTAAAGTTCCTACCGTGTGTCCCGCGACACGTTCTACCTTTTGTTTTTTCTAACACAAAATTTGGCGAATCTTAATAATTTTTGAACAGATTTTGTGTTTTGTGCTATATTTGTAGTAGGTAAATTTAAATAAGAAAACCACGTTAATCCAATTCATGCGAACCGTGCGATATGATATCACACTACCCAGACAGCACAAGTACGTACCTAAAACGTTTTCAGGATGTCCGTTATTAGACATTCGATGTCCCAGGTACGTCCGTTCCAGAACCTTAGCCGTCCTCAGGACGTCCTGAGGACAACTTTTGTTACTAAACCATACGTCCCTGGGAAGTCCTAATAAGAACATTCCAAGTACGTCCCTTAATGGATCTCCCAAGTACGTCCTCTAATTTTTTTTAATGGACCTTCGTAGGATCTTTTTAATGGACACAGGAAAATTTATTGAGAATAAATACCATAATATGTCTATATACATTTATTAAAATTTTTATACATTCATATTATGGGCCATTCGCACCGATTATCCTAAAAAGTCATACTTAGCTAAGTGACACTTATAATTTAAGTGGAACTTCGTTCGCGCCGTACCTCCCTTAACTAAGTGAGAGGTTCCATTTGACAACGCCGCAATTCTTGAAATATTTTTTTGAAAAAGAAGATCTTGTCAGGAATTAACCAATTAACGGTAGTCGTTTGATCCAGTTTGTTCTATGCGTTTAATATTATTTGGTGTCATCTTTGTTTTTGACGTTTTGATAAGTATTTATTCTTCCGAGTCATGAGCGGAGAAAAACGATCTTGTGGAATAAATTTCACAACACGTGAAAAATCATTATTATTAGATATTATTAGCAACTATAAAAATGTCATAGAAAATAAACAATTTCAATTTCTCCAAGAAAATTGAGAGCAGTTTCCTTCGTCATTCTAAATCTAAGAAAAAACGTCTTAGGATCGAATGTATTAAAATAATCGTTCCTTTTATATAACTGTCTGGGTATGCCGTATTCAATTACCTATATCAATTATTTCTAAATCGTCATCATCTTCTTAAATTTCCATTTCGATAAGACAAATTACAAATACAAAGATCTACCATCTACCAAAGCACAATTTACTCAAATCTAAACTGTCATAAATTAACTTCAAAATTAGTATTTCGAGGTTAAGTGGAACTTTAAGCCGGGGATATTCCGAGCTTAGTTAAGTGTTATGTTATCTATGGTTAAGGTATCCTTAACGTCGCGTTAAGGGTGCCTTTAAATACGGTGCGAACGACTAAGTGACACTTAGTGAATTTGAGTGACACTTAACGTTTAAGTGTAACCGGTGCGAATGGCCCTATAAGGACCAGAACAGAATAATTTTCAAAATTTTCTATGCCTTCCACATATTAGTTCAATTTTTGTAGGAAAATCAGGATTGAGGTTATGCACTGTTTCATTTTCCATGGGGCCATTTAAAATAATTTGCCGATGAGATACATCACTACTACTACAATCAACGGTGGTTTTCTTCAGCACAGAATGACGACCACGCCGGTATACGGCAACTTTGAGTCTGTGCGATGTATGTTAATTTCCTATATGGTCGTAGGAAAAATTTTTTGCTTTCCTGCTTAGTTTTTTCAAATGATACCGACATATTTCCGATTATTCATATTTTTTAACCTTCCATCTTTAAAAAAAGTACTTAGTTGAAAAAGTAGTGAAGGATGATGAACAAAAATTTCACGATAGGAGGCACTTTATTGGAACTTTAGTTCTTTACGCCAGGTTATGTTTGAGCGACCAGGGGTCGCGACGCAAAAGATCTGACCGTTACGCGTTACGTTACGCTGCGTTATGTTACATTGCTTCGTTATGTGCCTTGCTTTTGTGTGCTTGTGCCTCCTTAGTCTCTCTCTCGTTTACGAAGCAGCGATTCATAATAATAAATAAATATGCTTCTGCCCGGATTCGAACCCGGGCCGCCCGCGTGCAATGCGAGCATTCTACCACTGAACCACCGATGCTATATTGAAATTCTATGCAAAGCTGGTATTCGCAGTGCTGGTGATCTACTTGAATTTGTTGGGATAAATTTTTACTATTATTTCCCTAATTTTTTTTGCGCGATTAAGGGATCTAGCACATTTACTTTTCGAAATACAGGGTGTTGAAATTTTGAAAACTTGAATGTTTTAATTCGATAACTTTAAAATGGATGGATAAATTGATTTGACATTTGGCAGGTTGTTTTTAAATGTAAAAGGTCATATTTTGAAAGAAATTGTAGTTCGTGCAACTAGTGTGGATATGATGGCCATATGGACAATCCACACGAGTCGAACAGCATATTTTTTCTACGATTCACTTAAGAAAAAATCTAGAAAATAAAAGTTTCTATAAACTGTAATATAACTTCAAATTAAACATTTTACAATTCAATTTTATGTTTCCACTAATTTTGTGGTAAACGTACAGTTCTTGAATGTCCAGTTTGTATAATGCTACGGTTTCATTTTTTAAATATACGGTGCTGTTATTAGTAGATGTTGCCAGTCGGACTCCCTCATGAATTATTTAAAAATAAAATTAACAATGAAAAAAAACTTCCTCAGGGGGAATTTAACCCGGGTCTACTGCGTGAGAGTCTGGTATGCTTACTACTCAACCACCAAAGAATATGCAAATCGTTTATCTATAACGTCAGATGTATTACATAATTTTTGCTTAAAAGGAACTAAAGTTCCTACCGTGTGTCCCGCGACACGTTCTACCTTTTTTTCAATTTAACGATGGCCCATTGATTTTTCTTTGTTATTATCTAAGACACTTACATTTCGTAAATAATTAGATATAGTATATCAACTTGTGAAAGTAGCTTTATAGCTACGAAACTACGGAATTTAAATTAATATTAAAAATATTTAAATGCACGTTGCATAGTAAATTATCTTAAATCTACAAAACTTTTTCGAATAAGTTTCTTTTTAACAAGCTTATCTAAAATGACGTATTTAAGACATGTGGTCCACGCTAGTACCAAAAAATGTGAAGTAAATGATAATAATATACTTTACTTTCACTACATATTTTTTACGCTTTGCTGTTACACTTGAATCGCCAAATTTTGACCAGTATTAATCCATTATATCGACGTTAAAACCTTGAAATACTATTTAATTATTAACGCTACAAAAAAAAAGTTGGGTAATTAAATGCACCATACGGTGTATTTGTTGAGTTCGTTATTGCATTGGTATGATCAAATATTGTACGCTCAGTATATTATGCCGGTATTACAAAATGAAAACGTTGTTTGCTATTTTCAAACGAAGATAAGGAGAGTCTGTAGGGAAACTGTCAATTTTTGGAAAAGAGATATTTTTGGGTCGTGTGTGAAGTGGTAGAGATAAGATTAATGTAAATTTTATGGTCTCGAGGTAGTTTTTCACAGCAGAAATATATTATTTTGGTCGACAAGGTCGTAAAAGAAATTATTTGAAATAATTCTTGAAACCTCATTCACTTTTGATTGCAGTAAGGGATATTGATAGATGAAAATCATGAATGAACCCACACAACATTATTTTTCTACGACCACTATCGAAAATCGTCGCTGTCATAATTTGACATTATTGTCGCTCTTAAGCAGAAAGTAACTTTGGCGAACGCCTTCTGTATCTGTAGAGTGGGGAGGGTGAGTGTGTAGGCTCACAGCACTTAGGCCACATGTGACCCATTGTACATCCTCCCGAGGAGTTGTCCTCCTAGGTCATTGTCCATCCTGTCCTTCTCAGGAAGGTGGTCAGGTCACTAGGAGACATCTCCGGCGAACGCCTTATTTTATTTATAGATAAAAGAGAGCTAGTAGTTATTTTAATATAAACTGTAGAGTAAAATATTTTAGTTGATTTTCCAATATGTTAAAGCATCCAACAGTATTTTCCGTAATAATTTAATGAGGAATGGGAACATCTAAAAAATATCTGACATTAATGTAATAAGTGTTGCCTACGTACATAGGTACACGAAACTGCAATCTGGACAAACAATGACAATTAATTTTATTTTGGTGTGATCGTAGAAAAAATCTTGTGTATTTCGAGCAGAAGGTCCTTTGGTAGTCTCGACAGATTGCAACTTTCTATCTCGACTGCCAAAGTAATACTTTTTGCTCTAGATACACAAATAGCTATTGTCATTTTAGTCATTTTATTTAGTTATGCCACTGACAATGCTCTAATATTATCTCCTCTACTCAATACATTCCAAAACAAATATTATAAAATTTTTAATAAACTTTACTAAGACTTTTATTTTAAGGTATAAAGGAAAGTTTTGCTTATTTAAAAAATATATGGAACCATATCAACACCAATTAAAGCATTATCAAAAACTATTCAAATTACTTCAATTACAAGTAAACTATCGAATTTTTCAATTACATTTTCGCAATTTTTAAATGGTTTTTGGTTGAGTAAGTAGGTACCAAAGTGAAAGAGACTGAAGCAATACTAATCGTGATAACTATTATCGCCCGTTTTACCTAAAATTCGTTAACTTTAATTGGTTAACATTCGAAAATTATCGGATAGTTTTTATTAGTGTCCATATGTGTGTCAATCTCTCTTCAATAAAAATATAAATATCAAATAGCTACTTAATTCATTACACCATCAGTGTTTAGTAAAATAATTGCCAATTATTTACTTGTCGTTGATTTTACCAAGTTAATCGTTAAATAAGTTAATGACTCGAATTAGCGAATCTTCACACGTAGTTTTCTGCATATTCTGCATTTATGACGATATGAGAAGAAATGGCATGCGACCAATATTACAAAATCACCCACAAATAGACAAGTTTTGGTATCAAATGGACGTTGCTAAAATTACCATTTAGTTGATGTTCCAAGATCGGTGGATTACAGATGATGGTTCTTTTTTATTTCTAGTAATTTTTGAGGCTGGTCGTCATGAAAAGTCCTGTATTAGGAAAAGGTAAAGATTGGCGAATAAAAAAGACTTTCGAAAATCCTACATCTTCTCTCCAGAATAGGATTCTGTCTGATTTATACGTCTTGTCCAGCGACATCTTTTAAGTGAGCTCCTTCCCAGCAGAAAACGAATATATTTAAAATTCTATTACGGTACTGTAATTGCTGTTTAGAAGTGTGGAATAATTGTTTTAGTAACAATAAATGACTAGATTATAACGTTAGTGAATTGTTTAGCGACTTGGCGACCTTCTAAACAGTTATAATAAAGATATTTTATTGTGCAATAACCTAACAATGAATGTTAATTTGATTCCACGACTTTTTATTTATCTCGATCAAGTTTTTATATCTTGATAAGAAGGCGGATTTAATACGTAACTGAAAATGTTTCAGGTTTTCACACTAGAGTTTTTCTTTAAATAAATTTGGTATTCTGTAACAATGTTTTAATTCCTGATGGTAAACACTTTATTCATTGTTTTCGATACTTATTGTCATGCGCAAATGAATTGTAAGTCAAGAAAACATATTTGTATTCTGTGTAAATTTTAATTTTTCAAAATCGCAGAGCGCTTTCGGCTGTTAAGCCATCTTCAGTGCTCACCTGCAAGTAAGTAATAAAGATGGAAAATGTAATAAGAAGTGGGTAAAGAATTACTTACTCGTCAGGTAATTTTTACAAGAAACTTTGACAGCACATTGACGTCAAAAAGTAAAATATCTTAGGATAACATTAAAATTAAAATGATCCCCTGATTAGGGTGTATTATATCTAGATATTGAACATTTTTAAATTTGTTAAAATTTTCTTAGACTGATCCACGAACACGTGTTCGTCTAACGGATGTTGAAGTGACACTCCTTCAATTTTAAAATTAGCAAATGACAAATGACAATCAAAGTGACCACAGAACTCAATCAATCCAACATGAGTTTAAATTTTTCAATGTCCCAAAACAGATATGTAAATTTCCTAAAAAAAATTATAAATAAATAATTTGATATTAAGGTATAATGAGAACCTATCAAGTTATAAGATGCTGAAAAAGATTAAGGGTCTAATGAGAACCCATTACTAAATCTGATTCAAAATAGAAAATTCACATATATGTCAAGAGAGATTCAAAAAGTAAATAAATTAATTTAAAAACTTAAAATGCTAATGCAAATAATAATGAAGTCAATTATCTGAGAATGATTCCAAACAACAAACTTAAATAAACATTGTAGTCAGGTACTCTCCAATAACAAAAAACATCTAAAAAGGGAAAACAGATTTGATTAAAGTCTAATGAGAACTCAATATTCAAATCTAATTCCAAAAACGAATAAGATTATGGGTCTAATGAGAACCCATGGAGCTAGTATTAAGAGGAGTAGCTACGCCTGTCATAAAAGTGGTATCGGTTTCGCCATTTTAGTACCACTTCTTTGTCAACTTGACATTAGTATTGTTTTGTGGATGTGAATTGGGTATTTTTGGATTTTCTTTTTGTTGGTGTCGTTTTTTTCTATTCTAATAATGGTTTCTTGTGCTTCACGAAGTTGTACAAGTAGAGACAGTGTAAATACGGAAAAATCATCAGGAACAACATATCATAGGTTAGTAAACAATCGAAACAGGACTGTACTGGAATATATTTCTTTGTGCTTCAATAAGATGTATTTAACTTCATATTACATTTAATGTTTGTAGATTTCTTAGAATTCCATCAATAAGAGATATGTGGTTGAAATTTGTGAAAAGAGGCTCTTGGCAGCCAACAAACTACAGTGTTTCTATATTATCAATTTCATCTTGTCAAAATGACGACAATGTGCACTTTAACGAAGAAAACCACCTCTAATCAAAAATTCAAAGAGCCGCTACGCTATAGGTACCTAGGTGAAAAAGAATTTCATCAGTCAATATATTTTTATTGATTGAAAATTTAAATAGTCATGCTCTGCCGTCGACGCCATATTGCTAACATCACAATGTCACTCATGTGATACCACTTTCCTATTATAAGATAGTCGACTGTGTCATCTCCTCTAAATAGTTGCTCCATGTGAGAACCCGGTACCAAATTAGATAACCAATTAATAGTCAAAGGAAACTCCAAACACAATAACCATTCGAATAATGAAGTATGTAAAAACAAATTACAGAAATTATAAAAAAATATTTAAATCTATTGAAACTAATGGTCAATTATATATCAAGTAATATCCCAAAAACCAATGTGAGTAATTTTCAATTAGAAAGATCTGATTTAGAGTCTAATGAGAACCCATTACTAAATCTAATTCTAAAAACAACTACAACAAAAGTCCAGAAATATTTAAAATAAACAAATGGACTATATGGTATCAATTTGATGATGTGGATAAATATGAATATCATCATAGAGAGAGGATTAGTATGTAAAAACAAATTACAGAATTTATTGAAAAATATTTAAATCTAAAGAAACTAATGGTCAAATTATACATCAAATAATATCCCAAAAAACCAATGTGAGTCATTTTCAATGAGAAAGATCTGATTTAGAGTCTAATGAGGACCCATTACTCAAATCAACTACTAGCCAGAAAAAGATTAAGGGTTTAATGAGAACCCATTGCTAAATCTAATTCAAAAAACAACTACAACAAGAGTCCAGAAATATTTAAAATAAACTATTAATCTTTTAAACGTCTATGCAAAGGAATATAAGATCTATTTAATTGTACTTGTTTATTCAAACAAAAACTATTGTCTTGTAATTCTTCATTAATTTGTAAATCTTCAAGAAAATCTAACCTATTAAAATTTTTAGAATTAACTTCTTCTAAAATTGTTGAATTACGATTAGGACTAAAACTATGCTTATTGAATTTTAAATGATGACCAAAAGCTGAATTCTCATATCTACTCCAAATGAATTGTGACAATTGACAACCGTCTCGGTTATTACCAGTTTTCCGAGCTTTACGTTTCGGAGATCTACGTGCCGATTGGAATATTTGATTGAAAAATTATGCAAAAAACATCATACAGAGTTTGTAATAATTTTCTACTACCCATACCGTTTGAACAAAGATGTGAATCACGTTATGTAAAATTTAAATTTGAAATCTGACAACGTGTTTTATTGAATTATGAAATATTTTAACAACTTCAAGATGAGATAAAATAAATATAATTCTAGAGTTCCTTGTCTAGACCCGCCGAGTCAACCTGCCGGAACTCTTTGGCCATCATACCACCATGCTATGTTGGTTATGATGACTGGTATAAAGCCATATGATCAGTTTTGGTTGTAGCCCCCCATTGTTTGATTGAGTACAATCGCACCTTATTGTATTATTTTCTGTAGGTGTTGATTCCATGTCAACTTGTAGTGAAATATGACTCCAAGTATTTTGCCTCTTGTGCAATTGGAATCTCCACTCTATTAAGAACTGGTGGTGGTGGTTTTGAGAGGGTTCACAGCTAGTTCCTCCTCTTGACACCATTGTAGACTATAAGCAATACATGCCTTTGGAAGTCAGCCTCTCTAGGATCTAATAGGATAATGTATGGCCAAGTTATGATATGATCACCCTTTTCCAAACTAGCATTTATCCACTGACACTGTAGGAGTGGTACCCCCTTTCTTTCTAAGTCTCAGGTAATCAACAATGTAGTTGCATTATTTAAAGCACCCTCAATGTCTACAAAAGTTATCATGGCTATCTTTTTGTCCTCTAGGTATTTCATTAGTAGCCTGTTGAGATCATCCAGTGCTAAGTCTGTTGACTTATCTGGCTGATACGCGTATTGTCGCTCGTTAAGAGAGTTTGCGGATAAAACCTCAGTCTTACCAATATTTTAAGCAGAAAGGACACTAGACTGACTGGACAGTATGATTTGGACGTCATGTCAGCCTTCCTACTTTGGATACATAAATGACATCCTTTTTGCCACTCCGTAGGTGTATTGCATAAGCTATCTTAGCTCCAGGAGCACTGGAGGTTCTAGAAGCTCTTCTTTTTCAATCAGTAATAATAATCAAATTAAATAAAAAGTTGCTTTTATTTCAACAATCTCAAATTGTTAATACACATTTACGGTGGCATTAAGTTGTGTAACCGCACTGAAACTATCAAGTGACAACTTTTTTGTACAACATTTTAACATATCAATAATCTGACACGAAACCATAAGCATTATAAGCAAACGCAAGGTCAGATATTAAAAATTAACAAAGGCGTTTTATGTTTCAATCTCACCTACTACATTAGTTGAAAATTATGTAGTGCCAAGAAGATTAAATCAGTATTTCGATTCGTTGAATAGTTGTTTTTATGTTAAGCTGATAGATATACAAGTTAAAAAAACGATCTGATTTCAACAAATATAATGTTTTTGATATAGATTACTACAAAAAAGTAATGTGTTACTTCATCAGTACTTTTGCTTCTATCGTTATTTTTTTAAGGACTGCTACCATATTTTTTCCAGCAGTACAAACAACACTTATCAGAATTTTATGAATTGCTGATGACTCAAATACTAAAAAGCGACAAGGGACACACACATGCCTAGATTTCTGCAATTGTTTTGGGATAAACTTTAACTACGACCTGGTTCTTTACAGATAATGAGTTCGGTTGAGCAGTCACTACCTCCATACAAGTTATTAGAAAATGTTTTATACCATTTACTTTCAGAATTCACTCCGAAGAGCTTTTTGGTATTCTTCAAACTTTGTACTCACTAACAACTGGAGGAAAGAAAGCACCTATATTCACTGTCTCTCTTTCTTTCACCCACTGCAACAAAAACAAATACACCAAGCATCCTTTGGTTCATATGATCAACGAACATTAACAAGACAAAAGAAGGATCACTCTAAGCTCCTTCCCTCGTTATGCCTATCACGCTCGAATATCGGATGCTACGGTGTATTATAGAGCACCGTAAGTCTCCTACGCGCGATATGCATAAACGGGTTGTCTGTCGTAGGGATATGTAAAGAAATATACCAGTTGTCTTTTTGAGTGAGCGAATTTTCCTTCAGAAATAAAATAAACATTTACGTACTTAGTGTTTGGTTCTGCAAACAGAATGATGGAAAGGCAACATACGTGGAAAAATGTATAAACAATACTATGCACTTTATAAATGGCTGGAAAATTATCATTACCTCTGCTCTGTCTTTATGGGAAACCTTAAAATGCAGGAATTATTCAGTTCTTTTAACAAGGAACCTTAATCAGGATTGCATTGAAAATGTTTTTGGTCTGGTAAGAAGTTGTTGCGGAAACTCGAAAAATCCAACCCCAATTCAATTTTGTAGGGCATTCAAGAAATTATTTTCTCTAAAATATTTTAATGAGGTTGAAGGTGCCAATTGTATTAAAGATATTAATATAGTTTTGCTCAATGTAACTCCTGATATGCTAGAAGAATATAAAAATATCGATGTACCTATATTGACAAATAATAGCTCTTTAACAGTTTTCACATGCGACTATAGAAATCTTTCAAGTACGGATGGCAATGCTATAGTTTACATTTCTGGCTATCTATTAAGGAAATGTTTGCTGCAACACTCTTGTAGTGCTTGAACAAAGTATAATGATGAAAAGACATTACCAAAAGAAGCGGCTGTATTTTTAGAGCATAAAGCATATTCTACTTCTAAAAACTATGGAGGTATGAATATACCTCCTAGTAATATTGTAGAATATGTTAAACAACTAGAAATAATCTTTGTTGAAAATTTTAATAAACTTTCATTTTTCCCTTCATTTTTGCTACCAGTTCTTTTTATTATTATGTTTAGATTCACCAATTAAATATCCTGACGATATTCCCTTGTTTATTTTAATTCCCACTAAGCGGAATAGGTTACAATAACAATTATTGCTAGATGTTTTTAAATCACCCTGGTAAGTGAACGTTTATTCGTTTTAATCGCTAGCGGTTTGCATCAACCTCGTATAAGCACGAGCACGTGAACGGCTCCAGGAATTTGTCGAAATCGTCGGCGCGCTTGTGTAAGCTGGACATGAAAGCTCCCACGGAGAGTGACCCTTCTTTTCTTGTTAATGTTCGTTGATATGATACAGAGAACTAACTGGTGACTGGATTCATAATAAGATGTGTTTCGGTTACTCCAGAACAATGCAATACGGATATTGTTGCTTGATGAGGTCTACCTGTATGAGGGAAAACTTTAAGATTGGCCTGGTAGGAAACTTTCAAAAAATACTAGAGAATAGTTCCAAATCTTGGTAAAGATACAGCTGACAATGAACGACTTTGCGCTGCTCTGTAGAGATGGCAACTGTCCACCGTCAACTGGAGAAGTATAATAACAGTATTAACTATTTTTTTTTCGGGCCGAGATGGGAAACTCATGGTCGAATGGGTCCTAACCAGTACCCAGACAGTGTTGGACTCATCCCCAAAGGAAAGCCTACCAACCAAACCCACCTCAAGCTCGCCGTTACTCCCACCTCGGAATCACTACCCTAGCATACTTCAAGGCGGGCGGCGGTCCCTCACACACTCTCCGTCATCTACTCCCTTCTATCACTCCTACCTCTCACATGTCTTCTATTTCACAATCATGCTCTCCACTAGATTCATCTGTAACACCCTCCATCTATCCTCTACATTTTATCTTCCCGCTGTCTGCTTTCTCCTTTCTCCTACTTGCTCATACTCGTCCCCTCTGAGGGGTCCAGAGGGTACCTTCCATTCTTTCCATCTCCGTCTACATCTACTTCCTTCCGTCCCCTACTACAATCTGCCTATGTTACTGGTTAACAGCTTAAGAGCAGCTTTTGTGTTTTTATATAATATACAAACTGGGTAGAAAATTTTTGTGAACAGTGCTGCCATCTTAATGCAATAAATCTGGGTATTTTCAACATAATTATTCATAGTTTATATCCTAGATGATTTATTCCAACATATAAAGAAAACCACTTAACATGATTAACGAGTCCTGTTGAAAAAAATCCTTGATATTTAAGAAACCTGTTTTTTTGATCTAGAATGTTATTCACTTGAGATTTTATTAAAAATGCAGTTATTCAAATAATTTGCTTAATATATAGAATACCTAGAAATCAAGGCTTATGTCAATCTTGTACAATATTCTGAAAACGAATGAAGGTCCTTCAAGGAATGATGTGTTAAATTTTGCTTTTTGCTAAAGCCTTTTTTTTAAATAATAGCTTGAGAAATCTACCAAGAGTTTTTCTTGTTTGGTGTATCAAATATAAATTCACAATCAAGTAATTATTTTTATAATAAATTTTTCAAAATCATGCAGACATTTTAGACGATCTATTTTCTTTACTAATAGCACTTAAAGTGAAAAATATCCACTAAATTTCATGGGTTTAATATTCTTTATAGATTACTCGTACCATTACATTATTTAATGTTCTTTAAAACACATAATTTTACACTGAACAGTTCCTGTTGATTTTTGAAACAATAGAAAGAAATTCGTGCATTATTTTATAAAAAAAGTCATGTTTCACTAACTATCAACAATGTCGTAGCAGGAATAGTTTTTTATGTTCAGGAAACAACGTATCTTATTGTTTATTTATAAATAAGTATTCTATTATTTTAAATCGCTCTTGATTTTGTTATAAAATGTATCGGAGTATTTCTTCAGTTATGCAAGAACAATTTTAGTTACGATTGTCATATTCAATTTATTGCAAAAGACAATAAAAGTATTCACAATTTTTTGTATTCAGTTCCATTACATTTATTCACAATTTATATTCAAATGTGTTAAGAAAATCTTCACCAATTGTTACTTCTTCCATTCATCACTTTATTTATATAAAATGGATACCTACTCCAAATCTATGGTGGCTTAAGAATATTTACCAATCAATCTTCAAATAACTTTCTATTTTATCGGCCAAAGCCAAAGCCTCGAATTTAATAGTTATTCACCATACAGTTTAGATTTAGCAATAAATTTGTTCTTATTGATGCACACCCAGAAAAAATATAGATTAGAATATTTGTTGACACCATAAGAATACATTAAAGCATCCAGATGCGTTGGATTTCCCCAAATGGCTTGAATAAACAACTATACTGTACGCCATTGGTTAAATTGTCATCTTTGTATATGTTTCCAATTCTCCAATACTTTCTATGTAGATAACCTGTTATTACTTCGTAGCGATAAAGTCATTATTTTTGTTGAATGACAGGTTATTATATAAATAATAATATTCTTTTCCACTACTAGCCATGCAGTTGACAATTATTATTGTATCTTCTAGCCAACTGAGAAGTTGAATTTCTCTATTATTGGTTAATAATCGACATATTCGAATGTTTTGAGAATCCAGGGAAAGAAGTTTATCAAAAACATAATTTTGTATACACAGGAGGATGTCTTTAACATATTTGCTGGTTGAAACTGCCTAGCAAGATGAAATTGTTTGGATAAAATGCCATTCATTTAAAATTGGCGCTCAACCAAAAGTGACTGATTGCATATGGAGTGCGTTAATAATCTATGGGTTATGTGAGGAACGAAAAGAGAGGTGGTAAACGCCTAGGGAGAAATCAATTTGAAAGATTAGGATGCTCCGTACCGATTTGTAGATCTAAACTGTCAAAATTTGATTTATTTCACGTTGATTGCCGAAAAACATTATTATTATTATTTTTATCATTCCAAGTATGCACTTGCTCAGCACTTGCTGGTAATGTTCACCTATCCCGAGCGTGTGTAAACGCAAATGGGAGTAGGCTCGGAAGTCACATATTTAGAAATTTACGGACAGTGTGACAGGTATTTAGAATGGCAGCCTTCTGCAGATCGATGTATGTATTTTTGTGAAGACCTAGTTTGGTAAGGCTGTCTTGTAGAGTTTTGGGAATTAGTCCCGTAGATGAAACGATGATCGGTACCACCTCGATTTTCTCTGCATGCCACATCTGTCTTACCTTAATTACGAGATCGGTGTATTTTGCAATTTTCCCGTTGTATTTGTCCAGAATATTGCTATTATTGGGTACAGCAACATCCACCAAATAAACCGAGTTAGCTTTTTTATCCACAACTACAATATTAGGCCGGTTATTCGTCACCCGTCTATCGGTGATAATTGACCTATCGTAGTATAGTCTAAAATCAGCATTCTCTAGCACCGAATTCGGATGGTACTTGTAATATGGGGTGTATGTGTTAACTAATCCAAATTTGTTGGCCAACTTCTGATGGATGATGTTGCAAAGTTGATTGTGCCTGCGTAGGTAATCAATGTTAGCTAATGCTGAACATCCCGACGTAATGTGTTGTATCGTCTCTGTTGTTTGTTGGCACCTTCTGCACTTGTCCGTAGCGATGTTTGGATCTTTTATGACAAATTTCTTGTAATTGTTTGTATTAATTACTTGGTCTTGAATTGCCATCATAAGTCCTTCTGTTTCTGGAAATAATGTTCCATCAGATAGCCACTTATTTGATGCTTCCTTGTCGATATGAGGTTGATTGTTGTTAATGTCGACCATGAAGCGCATTCTGGGCCCACTCCACCTGTTTGTCAGAATCTGTAACGATTTCAAGTCTCATATCAGGGCTTACAAATTAAAAAAAAAATATTGGTATGTAAGGCGGTCCAGTCTATTTTTAAATATGTTGGTGGAAGAAGCTGAAATAATGTTATTATCAAGATTGTTCCAAGCGTCAAAAACTGTATTAGTCAGAAAATTTTCTTTTTCAAGTTTTAATTCTGAGCCGGTTGTCTTGGTTTAATAGAAATATCCCGAAAAGGTTTCCGAAGTTGAATTTCAGTATTTTGAATGTTGTGATAGATCTACACGGTGACGTCGAAGTTCAAAAGAAGTTAAGTTTGCCATAACAAGTCTCTCTTCTTACGATGTTCTTCTCGGTCTCAGTAAGTCGAGTGGGTTTTCTTTGAACATGGATCTTTGACAAGGATCGAAGAATGTTTTTACCTTTAACATTATTACCAAGGAAATTTGAAAATCTCTTCTTGATGGAAACTAGTAGCTTACCTGATTGGTTCATTTGACAAGTGCGTGAGATAGTCACTTAAAGTCAAGTCAAGCTGTCAGTTTTGTTCCGAATTCCGCATGATACGCATAGTGCACTGTGTCATGTCGAGAGTAGAAGCAGTCAATGCGCTGGAAAGAGCGTGAAAACTCAGTGCGGTTGGTTTTAAATTTGAAGTAGTGACAAAAATTGTATATACACCACGGTGGTGAAGACATTAATAAGCCCTTCACGAAATAATTCTGGTGCTCAGTCAATAATAATAGCCTTCACCACCTTGGAGTATAATATATCGTATAGTATATCGTTTGTTTGCTAAATTGGATACTGCAATTTGTTTATAAATCCTCAAACCCACAAGAACCTATTAAAAATACAAATTTTATAGTTAAAACGACATTGGCTCTAGCGTAAACAACTTACGCAATATGGCATATAACTGTAATAAAAGCATTTTTATTTACATTAACTACTAGTATATTAATGAATATGATTAAATTTTACCTGGGGTTAAATGTAATTGATTCATATTTCAATATTTTATTCCTTTTAACTAAGAAACTCTGCTAAGAGCTAACGAGAACGACATCAAGTCCATAAAAAAAAACTAATTACTCTGCGCTGATCGAAAGTGGATTGACAGGACCGGACATTATTCTTTCTTCATCTACTATCAAGTATTCTAGACAATATTTAATTAAATCCACATTGTAACTCTAACTGTATTGAGTTCGATTTTTTGGACAGTTTTCTCAGTTCTGGTTAGGTGCCTATACTGTCAATGCCAATTTAAATTCTCTTATCCCAGCAACAATGTTTTTCTTATGGAAATGTTAAAAGGTTTGTTATTCTGTGGTATTAACAAATAAAAGATTTATTGTAATTGACTGGTAATTTGAAAGTTTTGGATCTTGCTGTATTTCCCATTTAATCTTTGATTAATACCAGCAACGAAGAAAATTATAATTAATATACTTCAGTAAATGCTTATTTAAGAATGATAATTTTAATACGGTGTCTGCAATCTTGTACGTCTTTAAGACAAAAAATCACCCTTGTGAAACTAGTTTTATGGCAATTAAAAAAAATTACCAAAAGTGAAAGAGATCAGTTTACCTTGGCTTATTCTCTTCCAAATGTCAATGAGTTGTTTGGTAACATTTTTATATCTTGGATTAAAATATGAAAAACTGGATTTCCGTGTACTGACAGAACTGGTTCCATATATTTGAAAAAATGGTTCAGCCACCACGCCCTTGGATATCATAAATCTTGTTTCAAATTAAACTGATTTTAGTAAGGACGTTTGGTAACAAACGAACTATATTGAAATTTTAATGAATATTTAAGAGATTTATTAAAAAAAAACATGAATATTTTACCAGCTTACTAAGTCATGGAAACATCAGATTGTGGATTTAATCACATTTGATGAAATTTTAGAATTCAAAGCACTAACTACATAAACTAGTTTTTATTCACATTCAGTTTTAATAAAAGAATCAATGTTTTCTTGATTACTTCCAATCACAAATTAATATACAGAAAATCTGATTTATGTTTAATATTATAGGCCAAGAGCCTGGTATTTTTTGTAAAAAATGTACGGGAACAGGTATTTTTTTCTTTGAATATATTCAGGGGTGTCCCCTGAATGTAAATCCAAGTTGGCGTCATGGGAGGGGCTTTACTTCAGCCGCCATCTTGAAAAACACGTTTTATTAAATATTTTATAAATATTCTACTACATTGCATATTATAATATATTGTAATATTAAAAATAATTTCTTTTTCAATAGAAGAAAATGAAGGTTTGTATTCAATTTGAATTTTTTTTTTAAATTTAACGTGAATCTGAGTCCCCCCTTGTGTGCGAACGTATTTTAACCTCTAACCCGTTTCAAATGTGGCAAATTTTGTAAAATACTGTGTATATTCGTTAGAACTTTATTTTCTCTGTCTAAAATTGTTGTCGAAATCACTAAAAGAAAAAGAAGTGTGTAGCATACTGAGCTAACAACCAAAAGGTCCTAGGTTCGAAGCCCATTTTTGACCTGGGTTTTTCCCCTTTCTCAAAAAAATATTTACATGTGCTTATAAATCAAATAAGTAACGAGAGAAAACTAGACGCAACATAATATATTAGAAAGAACAGAATTATAACACACAATTCGAAAAATATATAATTTCCTTCATATCTGGTCACATGTAGTTACTGCGCATGCTTGCAGCCCTGTGACCGGTACGTTTACACACAGGCGAGGGAACGATCCTAGCGCATTATAATCTCGTTATAATCTCATTTACAGCGTAATAGCTCCTAAACTATAAATGCTACGGGAAAAGTTTCCAATGAAATTTATAGAAAATTTCATGCTCTACAATTCAGTTACCACCATTTTTTTAATTTATCATTGACTATTCACTAAATATTCATCAAAAACCATATTGAAAAAAGTTTGGAGCGATATAATTGAAAACCTATGTGTTATACAAAAAAAATTTAGGAAGAAAAAGACGGCAAATATTATTATCTACAATAATGATTCCTACAATTTTTGTCGTATGATGCGCGGTTCGCGAGATATTTGATAATACATGTTTTTCAAGATGGCGGCTGAAGTGAAGCCCCCCCC
>CAJUYG010000072.1:437190-462755 GCA_910591675.1 Galerucella calmariensis | reverse complement strand
ATCCTGAAAAGGTCACCCCCATAGATTTTTCAGCAAAAAGTCGGTATAGAGCTACAACTCCAAAAACATCAAAAAGTACCTCGATTCCTACTTTTTCAAGCAGAAACAGATTTCGTTCAAGAGATATGCCTGTAATTGATGAACAAAAGCTGGAAGTACTACCTTTATTCGAAGAAGAACCCAAGCTGGTACATACTCGAACAACAAGCAGCCAAGCAGATGCGAGATCTAGACGAAGAGGAAACTTAGACTCAATCCAAACAAGTACTGATAAAACAGAAACACCTTCTAGATCAAGAGGGTCAGTAACAACAAATATTGAAACTAGAACAGAATCTTCTTTTAAACGATCTTCTCCAAGTCGACAAACAGAAGTTAAAGAATCTGTGGTGTCTGAAGTTAATGAAGTGACGTCTCGGAGAAAAGTTTCTAGAAAAAAAGTAGCGACCTTAAGTGAACTTAAGGAGAAAACTGTTAATAATGGTTCAAGAGGTACCAAAAAGGCGGATGTAATTCGGAAGGCCAGTTCAGAGGAAGTTGGAGAAACTGATAACTATCCAGAAGAATTTAAGGCTTTGATTAAAGCCAAACATGAAAAGAAGGTAAGTTAACTCAATTAAACAACTATAATAATTTTTTAGTCAATTATATACAACACTTATTCAATATCAATTGTATTTACATAAAATTTCTCACAATTATATTTAAACTAATGAACAAAGTTTCCCACAGTAAATCATAGTTCACCAGTGCAAACCATTTGAGCTGACCTTAATGTTACTTTAGGTGTCAAGTTCAAACGCTTCCACATTTTTATACTTATGATGTCGTGACTAGTTCCTTCTTCGATCATCACGGTTTACCCGATAACCACAAAATAGATAATTGTGAGTTGTAGATAACTGTAATCATGAAGTATGGAGTCACGTGCTTAAAAGGCTTTAATAATTAGTAACATATATTAATCATTTATCACCAACCAACCTTGTTAAAGGAGAAATATTAGATGAAACAGAAGCCAAATATACTACTTCCCATCATTCAAATGAATTGAACTCATACAAATATTAAAATTTTTGGCATTGGGTACTACTCTATCATTTATTGATGATTTTTGTTTGAAAAATATAGAGAGCAACTTTATTTTTGTTGTAGATAAACGACAATGAAAACGAAATAAAGCCTAAATCTTCATCCTCTAATTATTCTTCCCGATTGAATCGTAAAAGATTCACTCCCTCCTCTACAGCTAAAAGTATTCCCGAGCTTTCAACAGAAAAACGTTTTAATACCAAAACGACAAGTTTCACAACTTCTGCAACTCCCTCATCCAGAGTGACCAAATTTAGGACTTTAACCACAAGAAGTTTCAGCCCTTCACCAAAATTGGAAAGGATTGTTCCAATAAAGCCTAGTAACGAGAAAAATAATGGAGTTAAAAGATTCGGTAGAGGAAAGAGTGGCAAAAAATCTGAAGATTCAGTGCTCCTCTCTACAAAGGTTCGTACTTTTTGAAGTCGTTTCATTATGAATAAACTTTAATGCTACTTTATTTTGCGTAGAACTATTTTACCTATTATACTTGTTCGTTGTTCGACTATATTCAACTAATTATTTATCGTTTCGAAGGTCCCTAAATATTCAACAACATCCAAGAAATTTGAACGTGGTAAATACAGAGGATCCACAACAGTTGCTCCGAAATATATCCCAACAATTCCTTCAGTGCCATACGTACCAACAGTACCAACAATTACTCCTCCGAGAACATCGGTAAGTAAATAATTTTTTCTTAAATAAGTTTTTTTTTATAACATCTTGAGGGTAATTTGTTTTGGGCAAACATTGTATTTAGTTTCAATGTGAGTTGTGATTATTCGACCAGCTATTGCAGCTACATTCAATAAGTACATTGAGCTATAAATAAAATTTTCCGATTGAAATAGCTAACAATTTGAAGGGGTTTTCTTCCGATTCAATTTCCTAAGTTAAGTCGATTTATCTTCAGCCTTTTTTTTTGGTCTCCTTTTTTCCTTCGAATCCACTGGGCTATTTTTCTGATTATTCCATCTGTGCTGTTCTACTCGTTTAAGCCAGATGGCAAATTTTAAGTTTTAACTTTTATATGAACTATTTCAAGCGGATTGGACACAGAAGAGAAGTGAACGTTTTGAACTTGATTTTTGATTTTTCGACAACAGATTTCTTCAGCTATTTTTTGACAGTTAATAAGTAACCTAAAGGAGATATAATATTGTTCCTGCTCACCATAAATAGAGACCTTGACTGCAGAGGTGTTCAGGCATGAACACAAGAAAAGATTAAATTAGTGTAAATAAAAAATAAGATATCAAAATTAATTAGATATTACGATAGTTGGATTAATTTTAGAGCTAAAAGCAACAAAAGCTTATCTGTGGGGATGCTCAAATATTACGTTTGTGCTGGGTTCATTTTTCAGCTCCTAATTTTTATAACTATAATTTTGGAACTGAAGAAAATATTGTACAGGGTTATTCATTATAAATGTCCCAGCCCCTGCCATAGTTATTATTATATAAACAAAAAAATTTTTTAAATAAAAGTTGTGTGGTTATAAACTAATTTTATTATAACGTTAACAAAAGTACAGTGGCGTGCGTAGTTTAGGGGACACAAAAAAATTATTCGATTTTTTATATGAGACACCCTATATATTATTGAATTTTTGAAAATATGTTCTTCTGATTTCAAAAATATACCATGTCATACCCCTATCTTACACCGTTCTTTAGATATTAAATAAAAGTTTTGGTCAACATTTAATTAAAATTACAAATAATAGATAACGAATATAACAGAGATAACGTTACAATTATAAATAAATAATAACTTATAAAAGTTGTTCGAAGTATCCACTATTATTTTCAATACATAATTGAAAACGTCTGAGTATATTTTGAATTTTATCAGAAATGGCTTGATTGTTTACATTTAGATTATTTATTTCTAATTGAATTCGGTCTTTAATGACTTGAATACAGTCATTATTATTATTTATTATATCTTTTAAAAACCCCCAAAAAATGAGTCCATAGGGGATAAATCCGGACTGTTAGGAGGCCATAATATGGTTCCATTATTCCCTATCCACACTTGAAATACATTGTTCAAATGCTCTTTAGCAGGTAGGACATTTTGCGGAGCTGCCTCATGTTGCATCCAAATCATATCCTGAAGTTGAACGTCCAAAACATTCTCTACAAGAATATCTTCAACTTCAGGAAGAATCATTTCCAGATAGGTAACTCCAGTTAAATTGAAATCATAAAATATGGGTCCAACAATTTTATTTCTGAAAATTCCACACCATTTACTAAGAGTTTTTCTTCCTGATTTTTTTATTGGTTTTATCAATCTTTTTCTATTCTCAAATCAAAGTCAAGTCAAAACTTGAACGGATAAAATTTTATATGGTTTGTAATTGTTAGTTTTTAACGTACGTTGTATTTTAGAGTAACTCATATTCAAATGAGCTGCTGCATTATTTATACTACATTCAGAATTTTTTATAAAAATAATATAGTGTTTCAAATAACTTCTCAAGAATACCTATAAGAGGGCTTACCTTCGAAATAAAGCAGTATATCTAATTGATCTTCGTTGTTTGCATGAACTAGTCGCCTTTTTCTATTAAAGCCATTGATATTATTTACCTGTTGGTAAATACGTCTGAACGTATTGTCTGCGGGTGTTGGACGATTTGGATACAACTCCCTGTATACTCTTTGCGCTGCACGTTTATCTTTGTTATTTTCTATATAGCAAGTGAATATTTGAATTTTTCCTCCTACACTGTAAACCATTTTTAATGTTTCAATAATGATGACATTTAATAAACATGACAGTTGTCATTTTTATAGCTTTCTTTGATAATATTGACTTTTCAATATTTATAGTATTATTTATCCTTTAATATCTTAAGAACGGCGTAAGACATGGGTATGATATGGTATATTTTTGAAATCAGAGCAGAAACATCTTTTCAAAAATTCAATAATATATAGGGTGTCTCATTTAAAAAAACGAATAATTTTTTTGTGTCCCCCAAACTATGCACGCCACTGTACTTTTGTTAACGTTATAATAAAATTAGTTTATAACCACACAACTTTTATTTGAAAATTTTTTTTGTTTATACAATAATAACTATGGTAGGGGCTGGGACATTTATAATGAATAACCCTGTACAAGCACATTTTGAGTATTTTTGTTGGCAATATTAATTAATAATTAATATAAGAATAAAATAGTACGCCTTAAGTTAAATTAAGCAAACTTTATTTTTGTTTGTCTTAAGGCAAATACTTGATCTGGAATATCCACTATGGCAAGAACAGGAAGAATTTCTCGACCTTCAACTACTGTGATTTTTATATATTCCACAGGATTTCATACTTTAACATTCATTCGGAGCCAATATATCTTTTTTTTCTTGTAAATTAACATTAACATTTCAATATGGGGGATATTTAGTTGTTTATATAGTTAATGTAATAGAAATAGATTGATTTCATAACTCCATCATAATTTTCTGTAATAATTTTGATGGAATTGAGTTACATAGTCATGGTAAAGGGTTAACATAGAGATAATATAGTTTTTCAAACTAACGTATTGATTTACAAGAGGTTTCAAAAAATATATTACAAGACCCTTCATATTTGATAAAGCTCTGGTACGCGATACAGGATTTTATATAAATTGTACCAACATTAACTGAAATAATTAATTTAATCCATTTGACTTTTCCACTCTGTATATTCAGTATATTGAATTGACAGGTTAATTTTTTCAAAAATTTAGTAAATGCTTTTTCTTTCACTTTTTTCAAGTTCTTAATATCGTACTTTGACATTATTTTGGAAAACAAAATTCATCAAAAAGTTGTTCTTATGGCAGTAGTTTATTTTTCACAAATATTCTGTTTGTTTGAGAAACTATAATCTAATTTTAGTATTTATTGCACTGTATTGGAAAACAAATTTATTTTATTTTTAAGGGTATCGCATTATTTTCAAAAATTTATAATATTCCATCTCGTGGTAGGTATATTCCAACATAAATCTTGAGAACTACCTTGAGAACATTTTATATCCATCAAACTATAGAGCATGTACACTTGTCACTTGTCATTTTTAAATCCCGATTTAACATCTCCCTCTTCACATTGACTTTGATAAAATGAGAATGATTTTTTCAACTCCTGAATGGGAAGCTCCTAAAAATTCAATTACCCTTCGTTCACTTTCGTTAATTTGCGACTTATCCTAGCTTAGAACAAAAATAAAATAAATTTTCCCTGCACTTAAATCACATTTGAAATTTGGGTTAGAATAAATGCACCACTAGAATGTACCAAAATAAATTTATGTTTTATTATTTTATAATTAGTTTTAGAAAAAAGGTGTACTATTTTATTTTTATATATTTTTGATATTGAATAAATAAAATTAATGGCAAATATTTCGGTTTTTTATTTTTATTTTTTTGTTCTGTGATGTAAATATTTGCAACTAAACCGCTAACACGTTTACACTAAATGAAATATTCCACAAAAATACAGGTTCATAAAAAATATTGTTCATAATTTAATTGTAGTTACAGCCGGTAAAATAAAGCATGAGCTTTGGCTACTTGCGCGAGTGGACATGACTAGTGCACATCAGTAGGCGTGCCTGTACTTTATTTTCGTTACTGTTATGATGTGAGACTTTTATTACAGCCCATAGTTGAATACGGTACCAGCATAAGGTACTAACATTGTTTTCCAACAGATTTTAATTGATTATGTTGTGTAGAAATTCCAATAAATTACTGATTATTAATAATATTTGGAAAAATGTTTGATTTCAGAAGAAAGCTAAAGGAATAATAAAATTTAAATTTGAAAAACTGAGTAAAAAAAGAAGAATCGGTGTTTTTTAGTTATGGGGCCATGTAGTTTTTTTTTGATAAATCTCTCGAATACAGCAATTTTTAATGCAAATATTTCTAATGGTAATTTGATGCAATTTCTTCCTTTTATCTTCACAACCTTTGGCCACCATTTCCATTTTCAAGTCAAAAAAATTCTTGTCACCAAAATATGTCCTCATCTTCTTCACCAATTTCTTGATCTTGTTTTCTTTTCTACGATTTAATTTTATTTTGTTGGATACTTATGTGGAATATTTCAATTAAATATTACATAACCTTGAATAATTTCTGAATTACAATTTAATATTCACTCGCTATAATTCTCGCACACTTATTAACAATACTCTAAACTATAAAACTGATTCCTAGGAATCTCAGGTAGTCTTTTTAGAACCGTGCTCTACAACACAAAACTGTCTATTTTACCTCAATTTTAATAAGACTACCCCTTAAAGATCAACTTTTCCAAGAAAGTTAATCTGTGGAGGGGTAAGTCTATCTCTGTATCTGTAGAGTAGGGAGGGTGAGTGTAGGCTCACAGCACTTAGGCCACATGTGACCCATTGTACATCCTCCCGAGGAGTTATCCTCCTAGGTCATCGTCCATCCTGTACTTCTCAGGAAGGTGGACAGATCACTAGGAGACATCTCCTTTATATCGGCAGGTGCAGGCCAAGACTCACCGAACACACACTCTCTTATTGACGATAACTCCGGACACTCGCATAAGACATGCCTGACAGTTTCATCTTTCTGTTCACACATCCTGCATAGAGGTGTGTCCACTACCCCCATAGTATGGAGGTGTTTCCTTAGTTGACAGTGGCCAGTCAGAAATCCTACTGTTAAACGTAGGTTTTTCCTGGTCATCACCAAATATCTCTTCGGCGCCAGCTTCCCTGGGTCGCCCAGGGTGATCCTGGCAAGACTGCATCTTTTGATTCCATCCCATCTCTAGAGGGATTGAGCATGGATGTAACGTTTGGCTAGTTCCGCAATTGTCGAAGTCGTTAGGCCGTAGGTGTCACTGGGTCCTAGAATTTTAAGTCCAGCGGCTTCCCTGGCTAAATAATCGGCAATGCGATTTCCTTCACTCCTGTCGTGCCCTTTAACCCACCTCAGGATAATATTGTTATCTGCCGAGGCGTTAGCTAAATCTTGGTGGCACTCTAGTACTAGCCTCGATATACCACGTTGTGTGTTCAGGCTAATAGGGCTTGTCTACTCTCAGTGCAGATTGTTATGTTTTTGTCAAAAATTCCTCTTCTGGTTAGTTCTTTTGTGGCAATTGAGATACCAGCCAGTTCTGTTTGAACCACGCCGGTATTGTTTCCCATTCCCCACTTAATCTTTAGGCTTAGGGCTCTCGAGTAAACTCCACATCCTGAGCCTTCTTTCATTTTTGAACCATCTGTGTATATGCGTATTGCATTTGCAGCATCTGGCTCTGTGTTCTGTTTTATTTGTATTTTGTAGGTTTTGTTAAACAAAAACCTGGGTTCAATTGCATCATTGGCTGCCTGCAGCAGAGGTAGCGCAGTAAGCGCTTCCTGCCATAGGCTTAACCTCAATTGGCCCACTCCTACTTCGGGGTTCACACCAGCCGTGCGCAATCGTACCATGGCCATTAACGCTACCTCCTTGACGTACAGGTTCAAAGGGGTCAGACCAGTAATTAGTTCAATTGCTGCGGTTGGTGTTGTTCTCATGGCTCCTGTGATGTTTAAACAAGCCATTCGCTAGGGGTAAGTCTATCTGCATCCCAAGGTCCGTGATCAACGAAGCTTCTGCTCTGAGGCTTGAAGGTCTATCTTATACAGGTCTGGACTTGCCTCAAGTCTGCTATCTCACTCCAGTAGGCGCTTGCTTTCTGATCATCTCGTTACCCAGGATTCCGTCTCCACCACAATTGGAGAGAATTGACATTTCATTCCTCTATAGCTGGTAGAATGTACTTCAGGGTTAGTTGCTGTGAATGTTGCTGGCATGGCCAGGAGCTTCGAGACGTTCAGTTCACATAGCATCGCATTTTGCCGATCACAACCCAGCAACTGATCTCCACCATCCATTTCGTATATTCTGTAGGTGGCTGCTCTACAGTAAACTTAAATGGGTACTAACTATGTATACATACATGTGTTGAAAAAATAAATATGCTTTTTTTGTTGCCTATTTATCTTGTAAAATTTTTTTTATAAATATACCCGTGTTTATACCCGGAAATGCGTCACCCTATTAATAACTAATTTCAACAATTAATTAGGTTGTGGCTATACATAACTTTTGCAATCGATCTTCCTATTAACTTAAGCACGTATTCTTTAACCACTACTCACATATTAAAAACTTGCAGGTCGATACGACGTTGAACCAAAGGGATGATGAAGCAGTGATATCGATAGATGTACCTGTCAAACCGATATCATCAGCAAATCTAGTCAGCGGCGATTTCCTTACTTCCACAACTAACACTGTTTCTGTACCTTTACCACTGGTAAAAAAAACTATAATTTTTTGGCGTAGAATAGACAACGTTGGTCGAATAAATATATTATAATAATAATCCTTGTATATTTGGGTTATTTGTTGTTATAGAATGTGTTTTTTTTACAGAATAGGTTGGTTTAAATATAAGTCCCACCAAATCCTTTAAAACATTCTATTAAGAACATATATTATAATATATTTATTCGAAAAACATACGTTCAAAGTGAATATCAACTATTATGAAAGTAATGAATTTTGGTTTGTTATTGGCGGTGGAGATGTCGCTGCTATTGCGTTTTTAACATTTCCTTCACTTGGGGATATGTATTGATGCGATATCAGTGTCGCCTTCAGTCCAAAATTATGAACGGAGAATATCTACCTTGTACTGTTGTGGCGCAAATACCTCTAAACAGTCCTACAAGGAATGTTATACGTTCTAATTGCAAGCCAGAATGATTGGTTATATACGAGGGTCGTTTTCTTCCAACCTCCGATAGCATAGTTCGAAAGCCAGACATGCTCGAGGAAACTAGTGTGCCTAGTAGGCGATTGCGCATCTCCTTTTCAATACATTCTGTCACTGGCGAGACCAACACGCCATTTTCTGTTGAGCTGTAGACAGATAAACATGGCTGCCACTATCGATTCTCCCGCCAAGGGTGAATTGCGAAGTGTTATTCGTTTCTTGCAAGCAGAAGGTAACAGTGCTGAGAAAATTCATCGCTCGGGTGTATGGAGCTTCATGAGTGATGGTGTCGTCAATAGTGTCGAAAGTTTAAAGATGCCGAACTGATGTTCACGTTGAAGGGGGTCAAGGACGCAAGTCTGTGGCTACAGACGACCTTGTTCAATGAATTGACCAAGTGATTAAGGAAAATCGAAGGTTCACCATAAGTGAACCTTTGAAATTATCGGTGAAATTTCCAGAAGTTCCAAGATCCACCCTCTATTCTGTAGTGACTGAACAATTGCGCTATAGAGAAGTTTGTGCTCGCTTGGGACCAAAAAGGTGTACTTCTTGTGAAGTTTATGCAGCCGGGAACAACAATCAATACAGATTATAATTGTGAAACTTCGCGACGCTTACGGAGAGCTATTCAAAACAAACAAAGAGGCATGCTGACTTCTGGAATTGTTCTGCTCCTTGACAATGTCCGTCCTCACAGCGCGCAAGTAACCCAACGGCTCCTTCAGCAATTTCAATGGGACATTTTTGAACACCCAGCATATAGTCCCGACCTAGCGCCAAGTGACTTCAATCTTTTTCCTGAACTGAAGCAGTGGCAGATGACTTGGAACTCAAAAACACCGTCACAACTCACTCCCAATCATTAGCGGCAACATTTTATGAGAAGGGTATTGCAAAGCTTGTTCACAGATATGATAAATGTCTCAATCGTCAAGGTGATTATGTAGAGAAGTAACCTACATTCTACATTACAAAATCTTTTCTGTATATTCACCCGTCTTTTCTTTATAGCCTATCGGAGGTTGAAAAAAAAAACAACCCTCGTATTATAGATATACCAGCCCCGTTTAACTTAGAAGTGTAATTCAATGCCTGTCGGGGCATATAGCCCGGGAAGTAGTTGTTTCTTCCTAGTTTAACGGTCATTATTTTTGAAAAATATCTTTTAATTAAATTTATTTTTGAAGGTAAGCGATGGAACCACCGAAAAGCCAGTGTCAATTATCGAAAGGATAATAAATTCGATCAGCGCCAGATCAACAACCCCTTCAAATACATTATCAAGTAGTACTGCGTCAACTACCGAATTTTCGTCGGCCATATTGAAATTGTCACCAAAAAAATCTAGACAGACTGACGATACTGACGTGACTAAACCTACCGACCAAGTCGGTAGCGTTACTTTAACCACCGAAAATCCTACTACGATAATTGAGAGGATATTGAGCTCCCTTAATGCTATACAAGCAACAGATATTACAAGTTTAGCACAAGTAGGTACCGAATTTGTAAATCCGAGCTCTTTCACTACCACACCTCTTAGTGTGACCACTGCCAGATCACTTCTTGCACCTAGTAGCACTCCGTTCATTCCACTCAGTAATTTAGATGATATCAGAGCAAAGGAGTTTGTACAGAATCAAACCATAAGTAGATTGTTGGATATTTTAAATAGTATGGTATCTACCGAGCAGCCAAGCGATTTTGTGGTTGTTACGCCTAAAAGTGTAAATAAACAAACTGGTAGAGGTCCTTTTATCTCAACTACTATTTTCAATCCTTCTACTTTTGTATCTGAGTTTACAACAGCCAACACAATTTCTACACTTCCATCTTTTGGGACTGATCCTATTTCTTCAAACCTTATATTCTCTGAATTACCTGAAATGACTTCTGTTGCACCCAGTACAACAGACACTCCTTCAACATCTGATGCTAGGACTACCACAGCATTTTCTGAATCTACAACTGTAGTACCAACTGACAGTACAACCAGATTAACAGAAATCGATACAACTACTGTTGGTTCTGAAGAAAATATCAGTTCTACCATTACCACACAACCACAGATTACTTCTACCATAGAATCTACTTCTACTGGTACTGAAGTAGGTTCCACAGTTTCTGAAACTATAAATTTAATTACATTGTTATCTTCATTACCTTCTCTTCAGAAATTTGAAGTGAGTCCTGCGAGTGTTTCCGTATTTTCTGCTAACGACATCTATTCTAACTTAGTAACTCCTGAAGATAATCTTCCTACTACCACAGTAGTCAACATCGCTAGTAGATTCGCCTCTGATAACACTACTACTACTACTACACAAAGTACCACTACTACTACACAAAGTACCACTACTACTACACAAAGTACCACTACTGATCGTGATAGTACAACTACTATTCAAACAACCACATCGGAGGTAACAAGTGTTGCTCCAGCTAAAAACAGTAGTGGTTCTATGACAAGTAGTAAACCATCTGTAAATAATACTCAGACTAATAGTTCAAGAGAAGGAAAGCTGTTGGATTTCGTTCAAGAACAGCCCTTGCAAAATAACATCGATACATCTACTCCTGACTATTTCATTTTTGCCGTACTTAACAATAACACAATATTACGTAAAAGGCCGTTGATAGAACCCAAATCTTCCTATTATGTTATTGGTGTGTATCCTAACAATACTATAGTGAAAAAATATCCGAACGGAACCGATGTTCCCATGGAAATGCCTATACGGGTAAGGGGATTCGATACTCGTGAAAGTCCCCCGCCTTTACCAGATATAACCAGTAACCAAGTAACAAGCGACCCTGGAAGCTCTGTGGATAATAAAATTGTTGAAACGGTATTCTTTGTCAATAACTTTTTTTTGGTAGTGGAGCTTTCACGGCTTCAGAGAGATCACTTGAGATTTCTTTGTATGCACACTTTTTGCTTGACACTTTTGTATAGTTTGAAAATATTTGTAAATAATTCAGTGTTTTATATGCATGGACGGTTATGGTAGTGGTAATTATATTGCTTTGAATTTTTTGCAATAAGAATCGGTGAAAAAAAATGTATTCCACTATTATAGTATGTAGAAAAACATCTAATAATTTCTTGATCAAAGGCGACCATAATACCATCGCCTTGCAGCCTTCCAGTATTTATTACATGGCTTTAAAAATATAACGTAGCTGGCAAGTTTGATAGTTGGAATGTATTTTTTGGGGAAATCTACTTTTGCCTCAAGTGATCCCAAAATATAGAAATGGTATTTGGAATGTGAATAGGTTACATAAGATGTAAATTTTCGTTAATCAATCAAAATTTTGTGGACCATTTCTTTATTTTAACAAATCTGCAAAAAGGCCACTATATAACATCTATCGATTGTTTAAAACGGATTAAAAAAAATTTGTTTTTGTACATTTTTAGGATGAGCAGAATACCATTCCCACCGTTGCTGTGACACTACCTCCAGTATCTCCAAGCACTAGCACTAAACCTAGTATTTCCTCCAATAATACACAAAATAGAACTACACAACCTACTACTGTTACAACCACATCAGATCTTTCGACAAAACCTACTACTACTGAATCAACGACCACTACGTCAGCTCCTACAACAATACAAAGTACTACTAATGAACCTACAACTACCACGAATACCCAACCTATAACTACCTCACCTGCTCCTACTACCACTAGAAAGACAGAAACTACCACTACAGTACCCACAACTATTCAAACTACCTCTACACCTCCCAGCACAACTTTAACAAACCCCTCTTCTTCCTTAAAAACTAATTCACTCGTAATCGATTCAAAAGAAAGTACTACGTTAAGCACACAACTAACCAGTACTGAGAGTATAAGTACAATTACTCAAAGCACTAGCGAGGCTAGCACAATGGTACCGGATATGGTGACAGTAGAATCAAGTACTATATTTACTACTACTATGGGAAGCAATAGTAGTCCTACAACGTTCCCAACGCTATCTGAACTGTTTAATGGAAAAACTATTGAAGCTTTTAATGAAATTGTAGTTAATAGTGACAATACAAGCACGAACACTTCTAATACCACCGAAACTGTTCGGGTACCTAAGGTAAGGAACATCATACATTTTATTAAAATATTCACAATCACTGAGATACGCTTGTTTAAAAAATTGTTAACTACAATTTCCTCTATTTCCTGAGGAAAGTCTTAGAGGCTAATATTTCCTTCTGTTCAATTTCCTAGAGACATTTTAGGAGGCTTCTTCTTCCAATATTACATTGGTGCTGATTCCGCGAAAGGGTTTCGACCCCTGAAAGGGTGTTTCAGCACCTTTCCTTTTTATATATGGTTTATCCGCTATTTCATTTCCTTTTATTCCAATGTGTCCAAAAACTCACAGTTCTTCGAGATATTTCCATACCACTTTACAACTGTTTACCTCAGTGCTTTAATGGCTGTTTGACCATCCGACATGTGCCCCAAATCTTTTATGAATACTCAACAATATTGATTACAACAGGTACAAGATAATTTTTTAAGCAAGCCATTGTTTTTATTTATTTTTTCATAAAATCATTGCTCATATTCTCATAATAAAAAAAACCATTTTATCATGTTCAAAATAACATTATTATAACATGAATTATTGTGTATCTAATGTTTTGTCCGGTGGCGTGATTTAATTCTGCACTAGACTTGTGAATGTGAACATGATTGAAGGCTTCTGAATGGTTGCATTTGAACTGTATGTATGGTTGCTTCGAAAGAATACGTTTTCTTTCCCTGCCTCTTTCGAAATTGAGTCTTTTTGACATTAGATGTTTAATTTATAACGATTTTGGTGTTCTATTATCAATATGTTGAGCAAAATCACTTTTTAATTATATTTTTATTCAAAAATACTGATTTCAACTATTTTCGCCAGTATCTTAAAGTGCTTAATATTCAAGACTTGCTAAAAAGTAGAAATGCAGACACGACTTCAAGAAAAGAAGCAAAATCCAATAATAAGGCAAGAACTGATTATTTCTTTTGTAGTGAATTACTTTTTAACAACACTAATGACCTTTTGTACATAGCATGTACCTACGCTTACCTCCCAAATTAGGATTGTATTTATGGAAAGGATTAAAAATATTCCTAGAAACAATATACATAAATACGTTTAGCAAGTGTAAAAAAAATATATAGAAGTCTAGAAAAAATTGACAAAATAATATCTTTTTTCTGTATATATCAAAAATTAACAAAACTATTGCTTGATGGTTAATTAACTTGACTCAACTCAATATTCAATGCGACAAGACATAGAATCTCACTATATTTAACAGATACAGCGAACTCGAAGAAATAAGATAGCGTTAGTAACGTTTTAAGTAGTAACACAGGTGGAAAGAAGATTGATTAAATATCAAGCACTTGGTGAAGTTAATAATATATTATTACAAATAAATCTTCAATTAATTTTCAGCTAATCTAAGATAGTCTTGCTTATATCACTTCCATTTTAACATCTTACATTGGAAGTTAAAGTATTTCAGCACTTACACCAAGTTTTATAGGTTGACACTACACCATTTTCTCAAGACAGAACCACAGAGACTCCTACACCTGCAACATTGCAAATATCTACTATTGCAGCCACTACAACGCCCAAACAGGTATTTGTTAACATATTATTTGGACCAAAAATAAATTGCACTTTTCTTATTGCTTAAGTGATGGACTATAACTTTATAATCTAAAGGTTTTTGCTGGTATTTTCCTTAATAACAAGCTCTTTATCTAAAATATATGTGTATGTCGACATTTAACAAAGTATTTCAAAATAACTCACGTTCTTCTTGTCAGAAACTATATACCAACTATTTCTTCTATAGGTTGAAACCACAACATTAGGTAACATAGGATTACTTTCCAATCAAATATTAGAAGATATTACGAGTATCGGAATAGTATCTCCAGTATCAGTGGAACAGAGAATAGGCATTCCTACCACTACCGCTGCTCCTATTACTAGCACTCAGCCAGACTGGATATTTACCAACACACCTCCATCTATCATTCCTACATTCCTTACAACACTCTTCCCTAATCTATTCAATACTGAAACAACGAAATTACCAGAGCGAACGACGAAAAAGCCAGATGTTATTAGAATATCAGCTGCTCCTTCTGTCACAGAAACTGCCGCTGGTACAACCACTACAAAACCTTCGGCAACTACCACAGTAATTCGTAGAACAAATCCACCAGAAACTACAATACTCACAACACCAACCACACTAATAACTACAGAGAAACCCACAACTATCCTAACAGAGGGTACTACAACTACAGAACCCACTACAACTACAAGACCCACTACAACTCCACAACCCACTACAACTACTAGGGTTATAACAACTGCAAAACCTGTCACTACAGTTATAGCACCTGTAAGGCTAGTTACAACTACAGCACCTGCATTCACTGGTGAAACAACCCGGTTAACCACTCTTACTGGAGAGGGTCAAACAAACACTGCTTTTACAACTGCTAGAACATTTGACGTTACTGGTTTTAATACGGTTGAGTTAACTACAAAGTCTATACAATTGAAAGCATTGAGTTCACAACAAAAACAAAACTTGAAAGCTATAGCTCAACTTGAAAAAGAACAAGCGGAATTGTTGAATCAGTTGTCGTTTTTAACAAGTCTGGTGAGTTAACCTTAAAACCTTATTCCTAACAAATATTGATTGACTTAGGAGTGTAAAATACGCAGTCCTATTTGTCAACAATCAATTGTTGTTACATTTTTTCTTACAGGTACCCAATCGAGGTGCGAAATCAGCAACTGGAAATGGGAATTCTGGTGCTAGCTTGGCCGAAAGAGTGAGTATATTATACTTTGTACCGTAGTATTTTAAAAATAGATTTGTAAATTTTTTAATGTGCTCGATATTTTTAGATTGTTGCTTTAGCAGCCGGAAGAGGTAAAGCTGCAATCACCACCGTTGCCGATAACACTGTCTCTTCTACAACTGCTTCTACTAAAACTACAGCCAGAGCACCTAAATCAATCCAAGATCAATTAGCAGCTCTTGATGCAACTAAGCAGCCTAAAAAAGTAACACCTGCTTTGGACGACGTTTTGAAACAGTACAACTTAAATTCTGTGACAGCGTCGACTTCCTATGGAAAGTCGGATGATGCCTTATTGGCTTCTCTTTTAAAAGAACAAGGAATTGTACCTTCTACACCGAAAATACTAGCTGTAAGTAGCTGATGAATTACAATATTTTTTCTACCATAAGCCAAATTTATTTCCAGGGTATATTTGACGAAACAACTGTTAGACCAAAACCAAGACCAAGAACTACTACAACTCCTGCTCCAGGTCCAGTTATGCGTGGCTTGAACTGGCTATTAAATACTTTATCTCCACCTCCTTCCGCTGCACCGGTTACTAAAAGACCTACTCCCAAACCTGTGAAACCAAAGAAGCCACCAGTGGAAGAAGAGTTGTTAGTTAATTCCCCAACACATATGACACCTGTCAGCACCGCTGCTCCTTCTAAACTACCGAACTCTCTCTCCCAAGATGATATTAAGAAACTCATAAAGCAGCTAGAAGGTATTAAATATTCTTATATATGAATATCATGGAGAAGTTTAGTTATTTATATCAAAGAGAGTGTTTTTTAAAATCTGTATTTCTCTAAAATGGCATATAAAGGATAATTGATAGATTTAAATGTCTTTCGATATGGTATTTATTTGTAAATAATGTAAATGTAACTGACGAAGAATGGCAAAGGTGAGCATGTCATTTACTTTAACTGTAGTTTCGGGCAACTGGCTTGACCTCTTGGCTCAAACACTGAGAAAGTGAGGAATGTAGTATCTTGTTGAAGGGAAGTGAGTTGGCCAACTGCTGGTGAAAGCATAGGTGTTTGGTTATTTTTTCTACTTGTACATAATATTAATGTTTTTTGTTCAATTTGTGGATGAGAAACTGGGAGTGAAACTGGGAGTTTGAAAATACGATTCTAAAATTTGAGAAAAAGGCATCAACTTCTCTTTGTAAGATTCATGATAGATGAATCACATAGGATTTAAATATATTTTGTTTTGTTTGTTGGCGCCAATTTTGAATAATTATTAAAATAATCCAATAATACTATTCAAAAACATTTGTATTTCACAAACTAAACATTCCTTATCACTATCTCACTTTATTTTTCTTTTTCTTTTCAGACCTAATCGTTTGAAAGAAGTCCATGTTCCTAATTTACCCCCCTTCTCCTTATTTATATCCCAACTAATTCATCGAACTCAGACCTCTACAGCCTCAAACTATCTTGTATAATTATTATTATTTCGAATAAATTCTTCACATTTGCTTTTGAAATTCCTTTTGTATTAAGTGATAACTCTATGGATTATTGGGAGAGTAGATGATATTATTTTGAGCCGAAACTTACCTATTAATTTTTTTAATGCCGGTCCTGGAATAAAGCTTTTATTTATTATTTTCGTCGACACCACTGGGGAAAGTAGGTACTAAATATTACAAAAATGTTAAGGATGCTTCATAAGCTATGAGTAATTGAAAGAATTGTTAAAGTTACATGGTCTTCTCCCAATTAAAGTAACTCAAATTATTAGTAGCTATACAGTATTTGAGGCTTTTATTAAGGAAAACTAATTCAACACTGTTATCCTTCTAAAACCGGTCAAGGACTAAAATAAATATATTATGTGCATTTGTGGATTTTTTAATTAAATGCAGTTCCACATTGTAGGGGTTGAAATAATTGGATTGCTTAGAGATTCTTTAAGACGGCTATAAAAAGACATTTCGATTAATAAACAATGCCTTAAACTTCCAGTTATTCCAAAATATCTTCACCTTATTAGTAAGAGTAATGTAATACTTCTTCATCTAGAAAAGCAATCCAACATGCAGGAAAGATATGGATCAAGGAAGAGACAGTATATAGTTCGCTCCAGCATTGACCTATACCTGAAAACATGTCAGCTGACCCATGAAATTCATTTCTTGTAGTTTGACAGTTTAGACGACAAAATTAGAGAGAGTGTCAATACCATTATACATAAAAAATATGTCTCACAGTCTATAAACTCGAACCATTTTCATGATTGCCTTCAATTCCTTTAAATACAATGTTCAATTCATCTTTTCTCCTTCACCTCCTCATATATTCTTTCCTGCTCTATGTAAATGGCAAGTAAGTGTACAAAATAGCCAATTGAATTAACCACACCGCTTTTTGTGTATGCCCCACCCGTTTTGATGGTTTGGTTTTCTAACAAACAAAGTTTGGTTGTGTTGTACATAATATCAAGTGTAATGTACTAGTACTGTTTATTAAACCTTGATAACCATTATATCTCTAAGTAATATGCAAACATATTTTTCAAGGAATCCAGAATGATCCATCTACAGGCTCACTGGATCTTTCACAAATCAAAAGCATCCAAAACTTGATCGACGTCGATGGAGGCATTGTTATCAGTACCAACGGAGAGCATGGATCGACTTCCAGACAAACAACTTCACCAGCAACTATTATAAGTAAAACAACTCAACGGCAACCGAAAAAACTATCTACACTACCAACTGAAAATACAATTTTTACATTTAACAATGAAGAAGACGATTCAGAATTTGTTGAAAGCACTACACGTATTTTAAGAGCACCGATTGGATTTAATCCTGTTCCTGGAGTAGACGACAATAATCCTGATGCTCCCAATTCTTTAGTGAGGAGCAATTTGATTACTGCTGCTGTTAACGTCACCAAAGCAATTTCAAACTTTCTGGGCACTGCCTTACAGGTTGGTTTACAAAATTTGAATATTTTTTTTTCAATGCCGCTTCATATGGAACGCCTTTTGAAGCAGCCTCGTCTCTAATTCTTCCTAGTGTGTAAATTTAGCTTTCTTCTTCGCATGCATACCTATATTAGTATTAAAAACAGTATTGTTAAGTCACTTAAAGCATCTGGTTTGTCCTTGAACAGGGGATTTTCTTCCCTCTGCTCCAAGATTTGTTTGATTGTTGATTTCTCAATCAACTCTTCTCTTGATAAGCCTGCTCAAAGAATTGCAATCATTCACACAATTACTCTTCTACTGTATTCTATAGATATTAAGTGTTTTTCCTATTAACATAAGCACTATAAAATAAGTTTGCACCTTAAATTACACTAACATGTTCCTAAATTATAGACTGTTTCTCAGGGGGCTGCGTCATCCTTTCAAACGCTCTTCGGTGTCTCATCAGTTGGAACAAGAGTACTGGGCTCTGCATCAGGAGGATCATCAGCCGGATGAAGTAGGAGTTGAAACTTTTAGGCAAAATTAATTTATTTATTTACGTTTTAAAACGGAACTGCATTTCGTATTAACTTTTATCGTTTAAATTCGGTTTTATAATCAAATGTCTAAATATATAAAGCAGCTTGATTCCAACAAAATCATGATAGTATCTTCTGAGCTGGGATAAGTGATAAGTTCAAAAGTAGACCGTTCACTAAGAAGCAACATCTACTCCTCGGGCTATATGCCCCGTCAGAGGATTGTCCCTTCTAATTACAAGCCAGAAAGGTTGGTTATATCGGGAAGATATCCCAACTTGTGTGTAATTCAATATCTGTCGTGGCGTATAGCCAGAGAAGTAGTTGTAGCTTTACATCCACTCATCTATTCAATGTTTTATTTGTATTACATTGTTTAGATATTATATTATTGAAATGTCAACGAAAAATTCTATTTTTGAGGTTTCTATCTTGTTTATACATAATTTTAACACCAATCTGCTCAATTTTTTTGTATATCTCACCATTCTCACCTCAAGGCTTCCTTAAAATACCTCTTTGTTATATTTTTTCAGTTTTCTAGCTCTGTTTTTGCTTTCCAGTATGTTTTTACTATTTATATTAAATTTTATTGATGACTGTATCTATATTTTCTGCTGCTCTTAGATATTTTAGAACTGATTATAATGATGGATAGTGGTTAAAAGTTATTACGATTGTTTAAACGTTCCTGTGCGGTAGTAGGTTTTAAAATTAATTCAGGTGCCACTTGTACGATAAGCTCTAGACTTTTGGATACACGTCCTATACTGTTTAAATTGATTAATGTATGTAAATAATATGACGTGTAAAAAGATAAGCAAAATGTATTCTAAGAACGATTAAAGTCAGAATATTGTTCAATTAAACAAGAATAAAGGTAGATATTTAGCTTACACACTTTTTGTAACAAAAGAATGTAGATTAAGAAGTTAAGTAAGTATATGATATAAAGATGTGAGAATTACAGTTTTTGATCAACCAGTCGATGTAAAATACTCATTGTTTATAATAAATAAAAACAGACCTAATACAACGATTTTATACAATGTATATAATAATATGTTAATTATATATTTTACCAAACTTGATGTTTTTTATTTTATCCATATTGAACAAACAAAATAATATGGGATCAATATCAACAATGGATTTTGAGCATATTTTGAGTATTTTAAAAGTAATATAGTATATACTATACACATTAGTAGGTATTATTAAGAATAAAATTTTATTGTTGTTGCTACTGAAGTTCTTATTTCATTTGCCACACCGTGAAAGAAATCCGAAAAAAGGAAAAAAACGTGCCTACTGATAAAATACTCCAAGCCTAAGACACACATTAGTAGTTTGTATAACTAGTGCGCGAAGTGTCACTTTTCCCACGAGCACAGAAGTTTGTGGCACGAGCCGTAAGGCGCTCGTGGGAAAAGTGATTTGCGTAGAAGTTGTACACAATATTTTTTCCACAACCACATTTATGAATGAAAGGAATACAGTAATTTATATAGTTATTTTATTTAAATTTTGAACAGAAAGAAATTACAATATGAAAAAAAATAGAAAAATTAGTTGAATGTATAACCAAAGAATACACCAGCTCAACTGGTGTATTCTTTGGTATAACTAATTGCAAAATTTGAACAATTTCATATTATTATTATATTATTATTTTGATCTTGGTTTATAATTCCTAAAATTATGCTTAAAAGGTTAATGTTTTTATAATTATCAAATTAAAATAAATAATGAAATGGATAGCTTAATTACTTCAGGTTGAATCGTCAAAAAGAGTTGATAGGTCATAGGTAGCTTCGTTTGACATATCGGTGCGGAAAAGTGCCATAGCGTGTACCTACTTTTCGCATTACTTTTCCAACGGTTATCAAAAGAACTAAGAAAAGGCCGGCTTTGCATATGAAAATTTGTGTAGAAAAGCTTGTTTTGCATAGTGGTTGTAGGAAATAGTAATTTACGTTACAAGACCGGAAAGTAGTGTTTTTCAGGTCGAGACAAGCAGATTCCAGGGCGAGCCGTAGGCGAGTAAGGAAGCGAGTCCTGGAAGCTTGGTGAGACGGACACTTCGATATACATTCGACAATATATCGAAACGTTGTTACCATAGTAACGAAATCAAGGTAGATTGTATTATAAAAGAGCGAATGGAAAAATTAAAACAAAATGGACGTCAGGGACCGGCGATAGTTATTTTTCTAACAAGCGCGGAAAGTAATACTTTCCCGCACGCGACTGCAGTTGACCGGTCAAGCGGTCAAGGGCGGGAAAGACACTTTACGCATGAGTTAGGAACATTATTTTTTCTACGACCGTATATACAAAAAAGTATACCAACCCATTTTTCAAGTTATTTTATTTCAACATACATATTCAAAACTTTAACCAAAAACTATTATTATTATTATTATAAATAATTATTATAAATATTAATATTAGTAGCACAATTTGTTGTATTCTGTAAATTACTTAAAATTGCTGGTCCAGTGGAGTTATTTGGTATTAACTGGTAAGTAGATGACGTTGATGAGGATGGCATCGGTTGCAGGTCACGTAAAGATGACGATGAAGGTGACGGCAACGGTTTTAAGTCATTTGTAGATTAAATAATTTTATTTATATTTTTCTTATATCAAACCCGGGTGGTTTGATAGTTGTTTCATGACACTACTTTAAGAAATGTACAGGGTTATATCAAAATATCTTCATTATTTTATATTTTAAAAAAATTAAAAATGCAACAAAAAGCTAGAAAAGATGTAGATTTTATTTGATGGACTATTTATTCACCTGTTGTTACAATAGTTATAACTTCCAAAGTAAAAAACTATCTAATAAGGTTAAAATTTGCCTAATTTTACTTTCCTGCACTAGTGCGGGAAAGTGACACTTTCAAAACTAAAATGCGTGCTGGAAAATTGGTTAAAACGCACGGTCGTAGAAAAAATTAATTTTCCACAATAAAATGTTTGTGGAAAATTTAATTTTCCGCCCGCTCGTAGAAAAAAGCTTTTTCCGGTCCCTGGCGAACATTTTCCGGTCTAGATCGGCAAAACGTTATTTTCTGGACGAAAAATTATCCAGAAAGTGTATATTTTCTGGTCGGTCTTAAAAAAAACAATTATTGAGCTTAGAAAACGCTTCTGTTTAATGGATTTTTTGTGAGAAAACTTTTATACATTCATTTATATGAGCAGCATCATTGCTTTTGTAAAAGGTGTTGCATATAAGTGGGTGAACGTTTCCAGATGTAAACTTATTATTTTAGCAGATGCCACATGCGTTTTATAGCTGATGTTCTAAATAGGGCTAAATATACAATAACATGGGGTTATTGAATGTGTGGTCCATATTATTAGGGCTAAAATTTGTAGCATAAGATTTTTTGTACGATTCTTCAGAATATGGTTATTTCGATGAAATCTGCTGTTGAACCTTGATAATATAAGCTTGAATCTTCAATATTTTTTGCAAAAAACCATATAGCGTTTGGAACCCCTAGCGTGCTGCTGATCCAGCGAATATTAATGTTATTTTTTATCTTTTATTTGATGGAGCCTTTTGCTTTGTATTTTCCCGATGAACCCTCAAAACCCTTCGCTGGAGTATGTATCAAGGGACAAGGGTGTCATACCATGTCTCGTTAAGGATTTTCACATCTATATTTTTGAATATCTAGTGAGTAATCATGACACCACAATATGACTTCATTATCGCTTGCTTCCTTTTGATACCACGATATTTAAATCCCATTTGAGAAATAGCTTTCCCTCAACTTGTTCTGCTACAAACAATTTAATTTACCGCTTTTGTTATATAATTATCGTTTTTCTGTGGATATTGGGGTTTTGGTCAACTTACATGTTTCTTTTGCTGCCTTATACCTAAACTCGATGTTTCAATTATTCAAAAATATTTTACACAAATCGCTTCGCAAGTTCTCAGTTAATATTGAAGATATTAATTAAAATACAAATACTAATTGAGCCACAATTTTTTTTATTTCAAGGTGTCGGTATCGTTCTAGCTAAAAAGTTATCAAGAATAATTGAGTTTCTTGAAAAATTCAGTTCCTGTCTGACAATTACAAAGAATTCGACAGCTGAACAATCAATGATTTTATTTTGTAGCTTAAGACTGCAAAAAAAATGTCCAATTCTCAAGGACCATTTACAGTAGATGAGAAGAAGACGATCCATTTTTCATTTTTGAAGCTAATTTATAGTTATTGAATAAAAAATTTTTAGGAATCAAAATTGGTAAAACCAAAAGTAGCATTACTTTTTAAAAAACGTCATGAAATGACTAAGTAAAATGTGTACCTACAATGTATTTAGTTTATTAATAACTTTATTGAAAGAATAACAATTGTAAGCTATATCGTCATGACGAACAAGATTTATTCTATCCTAGTTGTGGCGTATAATGAGAATCCCTAAATTACATAGAAAGGAGATCTATTTATAGACAGCATTTATTTGCACAGATTTTTCAAGGTTAGATATATACAGTGTGCAGCATGCAGCAATAACTTTTAATTGATATTTGATGAGCTTCATATTTTGGTGGTTTAAAAAGATCGACAAAGAGACCACTTTTTATTATTTAACATTTTATATACGTCAGTAGCTTACATTTTTAAGAGTCTTCAAAACGCCTTAAAATTTTGTTTCCTACGACCATGCGTTTTAACCCATTTTCCCGCACGCATTTTAGTTTTGAAAGTGTCACGCACTTGTGCGGGAAAGTCAAATTATTAGCGTTTTCTGCTTGTTGCATTGGTGCGCACCAGTGCTGAACTGTTCGGCGTATCGTTTTCTTTCTGCTTACGTCTACTTTGCTCTCAGTGCGCACCTAGGGCAACTTCATCGACACTTGCTCCGAGAGTCAGTGCATTAGTTCCAGTGTGAATATGGCTGATGTTTATTTACTTTTTGTGAAGAGTTTCTAGAATCCTCTTCATCTGCTAGTGATGATGAAATACAATTTTTGACCAAAGAAAATGTCGAAAATAAACCACGAACTGGAATCATTATCTATCGAAAGCTTCAGCATGTCTCCATTTATCAATAATTCAATGTGGTCTTCGGTTTCCATCATTAATTAGTGTTTTTGTTAAATATTGTTATTTCTTGTTTCATGTCATATTTAGATTAGGAACAATTGATATTTATTGCTTTTGTAGAGGCAGGTATAGAGGTTATGGTTATTTTGAGCGGAATTTAGGCCGTCAGAGGTCTTTAGCTAAAGTGCACTGAATAGAGCTTTCGTTTTCTGCTTGATTTGTCAAAATGTTAGTTCCTCGGATAACCCGCAAAAGTGCATGACGTAACATGTTGAACTCAGAGCGATCTTGCACTGGTGAAGCAGAAAACGCTATATGCAAATTTTGACCTTATTAGATAGTTTTTTACTTCGTAAGTTATAACTAGATATTGTTACAACAGGTAAATGAATATTTACGAAATATATCAAATAAAATTATTTTATCTACAAATGACTTAAAACCATTGCCGTCACCGTGATCGTCATCTTTATGCGACCTGCAACCGATGCCATCCTCATCGACGTCATCTACCTACCAGTTGACAACAAATAACTCCACTGTCTGACAATTTCAAGTAATCTACAGAACGCAACAAATTGTGTTTCTAATATTAATATTTATAATAATTAGTAGTTTTCAGTTGAAGCTTTGTATATGCGTATGTTGAAATGAAATAATTTTCGGAAAATGGGCTGATATATTTTTTGCATAAGCGGTCGTAGAAAAAATAATGTTCCTAACTCATGCGTACAGTGTCTTTCCCGCCCTTGACCGCTTGCCCGAACTCCGCTTCGCGTCTTTCGGGTCAACTGCAGTCGCGTGCGGGAAAGTATCACTTTCCACACTTGTTGGGAAAATAACTATTTTTCTTGAACTTTTGGTTACCACACTTCGTCAGTCAATCCCATTGGCTTTGCGGGCCTGTTAAGCTTACTCTGTTAACATACCAACTGTTTTCCTTTCCTTGCTTATTAGCTTATTAGCCGTGAAAATTGGTGAATGTCCTCTAATGAACTGTTTCCCTTGAGAGCTTTCGATTCGCTGAGACTCCGCTGTTACTGTTTACTGTACAATGATGGGTTTATAATTTTTATTACTAAATCCTTAAGGCCAGATGCCTTGTCAACAAAATATTGTGAAACGATCTTCACCAAACATAACCTCAAAACCTCAAACTGTAGTTTTTAATTCAAGAAAAATGATTTAAATCCTGCTCCTTATA
>CAJUYG010000072.1:382773-432190 GCA_910591675.1 Galerucella calmariensis | reverse complement strand
CGTTCCAGCTACCTTTGTCAAGATTAAATGATGATAAAATAATTTTTTGGTCCCTATCTGACACAACTGAAAAATATGACAACTAGACAATCAATAATATTTTGAAGTTTAAGACTACAAAACTTTTTTGTCAAATTTTCTTAAGGTCCATTCATAGTAGATCACATCTCTGGTAAAATGTGAAATAAATATTTTATTTTATGACATTCCAAAGATATGATAGTCTACTAGAAATGGAATCCAGTGAAGTGCACGTTCCAGGAACGGTTTTTATTGGTATAGCGGTTTTTTTTCTCGCTTATTTTGGAAATGTTGTTAATAATACGCGTTTGTTGTTACTTTTTTGTGTATCATTATTTTTGTTTTCAAAATATGTATGACTTTGTTTGGTGATTTTGTGTATTGAAGTGTGTATCGATTAACAACTATTCCAATGATAAATCATAAGAAAACCTGGATAAAAACTTATGATGCTATCCTGATAACGCAGGTAATTGATTATTGGAAATTTCTCTTTCTAACATTGGTAACTAAATTTGACTATTTTCGTCTTTTATTATTGGGCTCTTTCAATATTATTTTTGTCGAATCCCATTGAATTTTATGCCCCTCTTCCCAAGCATGTTTACAAATACCTGACTTAAAGAACTCCCCTATCTTTGATATATTTTTCATGTTCACTTATTCGGAGTTTCAATGGTCTAGATGTTTCACCTAAATAGAATTTGTTGCATTCACAAGATATCTGATATATGCAATTTTTTGAAGATTGTTCTTTATTTTTTGGTTTTTTGTTAGTATAGATCTCAACGTATAGTGAGATTTGAAGCTAGTTCGAATATTGAATTGATTACCAATTTTCTTAATTCTTTCTGAATAAAAAACATTATTGTGGTTCCATTCCCAAAAAATAAGAGAGAAAATAGGAGTTTCAAATTTCCAAAAGTTTTTTCCGGACCTCTTGAAGAAAATTTGACAGTTAATCAGGGCTATATAGATGCTTATTTGTGTGAGGTTCAATATCTTCAGCAGCTTATCAATTTTCTAAAGTACGCATTTTCTTCATATTTAGTTAAAACCTAGAGCCCAACTTGGTCTCGCATTTTCAGTAAAACTTATCTACTATACCTTATAGAAATTCAAGTAATAAGTCATAGAAAAGGAATAGCTTATTCGTATTATGAAAATAGATTCGAAGAGGTTCAAACCAGATCGAAAGAAGGTGTGATTCAAACAGAAAAAAGTAAATTGGTGTAAGTAGGAAAATCAAGATGCCTAAAGAAGGATAAAATATTAAAACATACAGAGGATATCTATCTGTACAGACCATTTAAGAGCACCGTCAATGTGGAGACCAAGAAACTTAATCAAATTTGAATATCTTGAATCATTGTTAAGTTTAAGAGGTCGTAAAACTCCTCTGGGAGGACTATAGTTTCCCTAGTCGGGTCAGACCAGGACAGTGATGACATCTACTCCAGATTACATTAGAGTCATCAGCAAATAAAGTGAATTCACCAATTATTCGTTTGTGACATTTTCAATGAGTACTAAATCCATCGTCTATGGTCCGAGCAACTGGCAGCGAAGTAGCATATCACAGCTCGCAGGCATTATACCAATCTGCACGAGGTATAATGTAGATTATTATGTCTTTCGGAGGAGACGTTAAACCGAGTCCCGAGTCCATAGATGTTGGGCTCGTTAAAGAACGCTAGTTGGAACACTGGTGTGTTCGCCAAAATTTCCGGTTGGGGGCAGAGTGCTCCAGGCGTCGGTGATTAGCCTCAGTCGCATAAATAGACCGACGTTAAATAACCGAAAAAAAAGTATAAATCTAATAAAACCTAGTGCTTCCAGAATTTGTATTGGGCAGAAACATGACATTTTATTTCCAGTAGTAAGCTTTTTATTGCAATTTTACCTGTAGATACAACTGCAATTATTACATAGGTGCGCTGCAGAATGCAAGTTGCTAAAAAGCGGCTCCGAGTCCATCAGCTAGTACGTGAATAACATCTTGTTTTTGTCTTTCACTTCTCGAAAAGTAGGCCGTGCCTCGATCACCGCGACTATCAACATTGAGTTGTTAGCTATCAGAGAACGCGGTGGTTCGCGCTGCGATTTTTATTCAATTTCGATGCGATTTATTTTTAATTTCCATATGACTTAAAATTTTATTAATTATTATTTATTTTCGTGTTCTGTGAGATAAAACAACAGGAGGCAATTTATTTTGAGAATGGTGCTGTTTACGAGAAGACCAAAAATGGAAGATACGGTAAGTGTGTTGCAGATATTCTTGTAACTCTTAGTAGGCAGTGTGCCAGGCGGTGCCAGATAGTTAAATCTTTATTTCAGATATTGTCACAATTTTAATGTTTGTCGACTGCATTTGATGGATATTTTGAAGGAAGTTTTACTAAACTATGGGGTGTTGTATAAATTGGTAATGGATATTGCAAAAACTATCAAAGTTGTTTATAAAAGTCTTGACGAAAGAGAAATAGAAATTATGATAAGTTCAACATTCTACCTTTCCAAAATATTTTTGAATTTGAAGATCGAGTATTTTGTAAGCTTGTAACTTTTAGAGGCTGCGTGCCAGGTGGTGCCAGATAGTTAAATCTTTATTTCAGAAATTGTTACAATTATAATGTTTGAGAACTGGATTTATAAATGGATATTTTGAAGAAAGTTTCACTAAACTATAGGGTGTAATATGAATTGGTAATGGATATTGCAAAAACTATCAAGTTTTTAAAAGTTTGGACGAAAGCAAAATAGGAATTATCATAATTACAACATTCCACCTTTCAAAAATATTTTTGAATTTGAAGATCGAGTATATTGTAAGATTGTAACTCTTAGTAGGCTGTGAGCTAGGGGGTGCCAGATAGTTAAATCTTTATTTCAGATATTGTTACAATTTTAATGTTTGAGGACTGGATTCAAATGGATATTCTTTTAAGGGTGATATCTCGAAAAGGGGTGGGCTGAGGAAATTTCGTTATAGGAATGACCCATCTTAATTTCATATGAGCAATCACCTCCTGAATTTTGTCGCATGGATTTATAAACACCCTGTATATATCCACGAGAATAATTCACAACCTTTATTGTTTTAATTCAAATACTACAATCGATTACGTTTTTTATCTTGTTTTAAAATAATTTAAAGACAAACACTTAGCGGGGTTATCATTATTTATTGATATGAGAGGTACATTAACGTTTTAAGCAATATTTTTATTTATAGTTTTTTACACGGTGAATTATTTTTTCTTTGACACTTTCTATCGTTCTTTATTTTTCTTGTGCATGTCAGTTGTATTAACCGCTGCTCCACTAATTGTTTTTACTTGTATTTTATGTCAAGATTAAAATTTATGCTGCTCAATTTAATGTAGAACTGTGATTTGTCGTGTGAATTGCACAACAAACTTTTAAGGTATTTTTAAGGGTACTTCAACATTCCAAAATGTTCTATCACATCTTCTATATAGACCAATCAAATTTCGTTATTTTATTGATGTTACCATGACTTCTGTCGTTTGACATTATGAAATTTTATGATTTGATTTTTATATCTTCAATCTAAATATTTTGAAATGAATTCAATAAAAATACTGAAACAGAAATAAAGATTTGTGCAATATAAATGAGCTACTAAGGGCAAGAATAAACTTTTGAAAAGAATATAATGCTTCACATTTTATTTCAAAATTATTATAATAAAATTCTTGAAGCTGCTTCGAAGTGGAGTTTCACATAACCTTAATTACACCTTTATAATCTTCTCCATTTATTTTTCTCATATTAAAAGCCCAGTCTTCTAAAATTTCGGCTAATTGTGTAATTGCAGTCGAACAATCACTAATACCACGTTCCTTCTCTGCGAAAAATTCACAAAATTGCTTCCACAGGCTACTTTACTTGCGTTTTTATAACACTTGCCAAATTTTGACATTTATTTCCACTCAAGAAATCAAAAAAACTTCACACAACTCGAACTTTTCCGCAAATGGCGAAGACGGAAATGGCAAACTTCAATTTATAGGAAATTATCTTTTGTCATTTTAGGTTTGACGTTACTGCATCTGTTTGAGAACTATGACGAGTAAAATTGTTAATTGTCGTTTTTCCAAAGTATTTTTTTGGTTGCTTCAAAATGTACAACTTCCTATCCTTTGATACAATTATTTGATGTTCTTCAGTATCATAATAGTATATTATGCAACGATCATGTAATGATGGTTATTAATACACAAGCATTAACCGGGCATAAATGCGAGTGTATTAATAGCCATTACATGAGAGTTTCATACACTATTTTTTCTACGAAAAAATTTTATTTAAAAAAATATAAATATCACCCGGTACTCGAACCCGGCACGTACAGATCAAAAACAACCTTATGAGGCGCCTTTCCGGGACCACATTGTTGAACTAATAGTATAAAGTTTATAAGTATGTTACTGTTATACAAAATTAGTAATAAATGATTGTAAACAAAAATGAATAAGTTTAAATATGTATTTACCTTGGTCATTAAGTATTTTTGGTCTGGTGCTCGACATTTCTTTTTTCTAGGACAACCTCGATAAATGTTCATTTTATAACCGTAACTTCAATCATAAAAAAGCACATTTTGTACAGAATTTCATTTTTGCATCAGCTGCTAGGCAAGTTGCTAAGCAACAAATGCGAAATGGAATATTTCGTGTTAGATTTAGGTTCACTCTAAAATCACAACGACTACGGCTTGTCAAATTATGACGTACAGCGACAAATTGATGAAATGTCTGTCAAAGTTTTGGTAGGTAACGAGTAATTTCATAGTTATAGATAAACGTGAACGATGTGTTGTCCTAGAAAAAGTATAGTATGCAATTCGCAACCAAATGGCCATTTTGCACTCGCATGAATTGCAGCACTTGCCTTCGGCTCGTGCTGCAAATTTCATACTCGTGCAAAATGGGCATCATTTTGTGCTCATTGCATAATACACTATTAAAAACTGACGCAAAAGATTTAAACTGTCATAAAACACTGTCAAACTCTCAAACATTCTACAGAAAATATTGGGTCTGCCTACTTGGGTATTTGAAAATCTAGATCTCTATGGGTAAATTTTTCAATTTTATATTGAAAGCCAGTGTTATAATGAGTGTCATTATGAAACTGAAAATTGGCATTTAATTAACAACTTATAGTATAGGAGTAGAAAAATATTATTAATAGTAATTTTTATAGGTGTGACCAAAATCAGAATCTAATAATAGAAACTAATAAATAAATCTAAGCGGAACAATCATTTTGGAAAACACAATCTGGGAAGCAAAAATGAAAAACCGGATAATCAATAACAATTCAATATCCTGATTTTTTTTTTATTCTAATGAATGTAATAAACTTCCAAGTCATTTGAATACAAAATTGCACACTTTAAATCTGTCAACAATGTTGGAAAAACCTTTACAAAATGATATTAGTTGATGATTGCGTAACGTGATCGATTTAATAGATTTGCAAACTATTCAATACCCACGGTTTAATTTTAATTTAATTTAATTGTAGTTACACTATTTTCATTCCTCTTTTTTAAATACTGATCATGTACCCGGCGAGTATTTGACTCTTTTTTGCTTGGAGTATTTCATATCTTGCAAAACTGTGTCAGCTATCAACACATAGTTGCAATATACTTGTACTATTTTTTGTCTAGTCTCTTATGCCAATGCGTTTTCCCAGTCAGCAGTTTAGACTTGTACTTCAAAATGCGTTATTATAGTTGTAGAGGAACTATTATTTCCTCTAATTTCAGGATATACAGGGTGTTTCATTGGGAAAGGGCCTAACTTTAACTGTAAATGGGGATCACTTTGGTGCTTCCAAAAACTTCATTTAGTTACCCTGTATATTATTTTGAAATTTGGTACACGTAATAACCATTACCTAGAAACTTCATTAAAAGCATCTCCAGAAAGATAATTCAGGTCCGGCTTAACAGAAAATTTCTAAACACGTCTTTCGCAAAAAATTTTTATAAATAGCTTTTTATAATTGGAATTGGAATTATCTACTATTCCCTTTTTATTTTTCCGCAGACAATTTAACTACCAAAAATTTACCGACAAAGTAATAATTTATGCACGTTTTGGGGGTTAACAATGGTAACGGAGAGGTTTTTTTTTTATTTTTTAGCTTGAAATGAAATCTATTCAATGCATCTAGAGAAGCATCCCAGAAATTCAATTGACTTTGTATGTTTACGAGTACAGACCACTAAAAAATGTGATTACAGTGCCGTACTTAGAAATACTCATTCAATATGTTTCGAATATTTCGAACACCATGTATAAGGATATGTATATGGAATATAATCCAGATGTGATCAGAAGGTCCGTTCTCAATATTACAAAAAGGGCAAGAAAGTGCATAGAGCGGAATGGAGGTGATTTTGAGCAATTTTTGTACGTTAGTCTTGCTTCATTTGGACAATGTTGTTAGAATTTCTTGTTTTCTTTTTATGTCAATTAATAAAATAAATAAACATTTTTTAGTATTTTACTTTTGTTATTCTAAATGTAGAAGTGCATAGTTTCCAGATACATATCCTTATACAGGGTGTTCAAAATATTCGAAACATATTGAATGAGTATGTCCTAAGTACGGCCCTGTAATCACATTTTTTAGTATCCTTAATTCGTAAACATTTAAACTCAAACTAATTTCTAGGATGCTTCTATAAGATACATTGAAGATTTCATTTCAAGCTAAAAAATAAAAAGAAAACCTCCCCGATACCATTGTTAACCCCCAAAACGTGCATAATTTATAACTTTGACGGTAAGTTTTTGGTAGTAAAATTGTTTGCGGAAAAATAAAAAAGAAATAAGTAGATTCGATTTCTTATACTCTTTCCAATTATAAAGAACAATTTTGAAAAAATCTTCATACAGGGTGTCTTTTTTAGGAAAGACAAGTTTTGAAATTCTTTGTTAAGCCGGACCTGAATTATCTTTTTGGAGATGTTTTTGATGGAGTTTCTAGGAAATGGTTATTACGTGTACCAAATTTCAAAATAATATACGGAAGTAATGAAGTGCGAAAGAAATAGGATAAATTTATAGAACACCCTGTATCTCGGTTATAAAGTGCAGAAGACACATTAAATAAAGGTTTTTGGAAGCACCAAAGTGATCCCCATCTATAGTTAAAGTTAGGCCATTTCCCAATGAAACACCCTGTATCACAATTGTGTTAAAGTTCAGATTCTAGTTATGAGCTGTTACACAACTTGATTCATTCAAGGCATCTGCTGGAATTTTAATACTTCCTGACGTTGGGAACGTCGTAAACTTTCAACCAAAATTTCTCAGTAATTTTTAATTAGTAATGCCTTAATAGAGCTTATCCATTAAATCAATATTGATATCTAACTAACTCCACTGCAAAAGAAGTAGCACTGCAAGCCTGTTTAAAATTCAAAAATAGTTTTACAGTAGAATGTTTACATGTTCAAATAAAAATAATAATCTATAGTTTAATATGTATTTATAGTGCCTTGGATCTTTTTCTTCTATTCTTCCTTCTCTATTATTTTAAGCCTTTTGTGCTGCCCATTCAGTCTTGTTAGGGCACCTGTTTAAAGCTTTCCAAAATTGAAATATGGACACTGACACATTTTTAACTTAATTTGCTGAATTCTCAGCACCAAAATTTGTATAATTTTTTAATTTAAAATCGAATCTTCTCATTAACGAACAATCTTGAGGATACCTACCATATAACTACCGTCAAAAACGAAAACATTTATAATCTCTGGTTACATTACTACTAATATGGTAATTTGAAGCAAATATACCAGCAAAGATGCCTTGCATATTAAAGATACAGTGAATATTTACGATAATGATGTCAAAGTGATGAAAATTATTGAAAAGTACAATTCCGAAAAAAAGTTGTTTGCAAAATGGTCCAAAACTTTCAAGTGATACAGGTGGTGAGATAGCAGGTATTAAAAATGTAATTAAAGAATATTACTTAGATAAAATAAAACGTGGGCCCAAACAGTCAACGACATGATAATGCAAAGTATGAAGAAAAAAACAAGTTGAACAAAAATATACAAGGTTTTATATACAGCAGTAATCGAAAGTAGATGATCAAAGCGGATTGTGAATAATATACATGGGCGTCCTGCGTTTGATTTACAATCCGCTTTGTTCAAGGGGCTACAGAAATTAATAAATATAATAGTATGCTGTGAGGTGTATGGAGTTGGGCGAAATAAGACGTTGGGAACGCCACTGCGTTGTGTGACGCACGACAAATGAATCGTGCGCGCGAAATGCAAAAGGGACATTATCACTGGTCGGGTGTGACGAAGATTAACGACACATGGTTATACGATATTCGGACAAACAGCACAGTGGCGCACTTCGCCACCCCATACTCCTCGCAACATACTCTTTGTCAAACGGATTGTATTTCAAACGCAGCACGCCCATGCTGATTTACAATCCGCTTTGATCATCTACTATCGAATGTACTAAGGAAGCTGAAGTGATAAAAATAGGAAGTAGACTAAGAAAAATAGCTTAAAGAACAACCAAAGTCCAGCAATTCACTTTCTTAAACCCCCACGCGCTCACGGCTACATGAATTCCAATTTTTCCCCCGCATTAGTTATGCCTTTCGCTTACCTGTTACTGGAAAATCTTAAGATTATGCATTTAATAACAGAAAAGTTTGCATTTAACCACTATTTTCTTGTGGAAATTGAATGAAAAGAAAACTTCTTTCATGTTTTTACGTCAGAACATGTTTTATGTATGATTCATACCAATTTTTATAGTAAACAATCAAATTACACTATAACATGAGAATAATTGTGTTTTTTGATAAGTGCGAGTATTTACTTTCATTCACCAAACTGATTCATTCACTCATAAGTGTTTTGCAACAACTTCGATACGAATAAGAATATTTTAGAAGCGTTTCTTGTATAATCTGGTAAGCACAATCAATTTTCATTAAATACATTTTATTATTTGAAAAACAGGTCTGCCATTCGTTTGGATAACCTTTGACACTCCGTTATTATTTTCTCAATCAAACCAATCTATCTTGAGGGGAAAATTCGTATTAGAATACGAGATAAGATGCCACCTGAAACACACTTCATTTTCCTGGCACCTGCTTATCATAAAAAAGTGCTTATTCCTACTTCCTTTTTGTAATACATCTCTGCTCTAATTCAAACAATAAAAAACATTAAAATCATAATACTGTCTAATTGTGGGCTGGCCAGGTATGGCAACCTCTCGAGATTTGTAATAATATAAAAGTCGTACCGTCAAGGTCGTCCGGTTTGGTTTTTCCAAAAGGATAACGTAATCAAATCTTTTGAGAGCGTTACAAAAGCGAAAGAAGAATGTCGGACAAATTATTATTTCCTTGATATTTTTGCATGATATCTTTTTAGCCGAGTTATATTTTGTTTTATGTCGGTAGAATAATTCAAACAATGTTAAATATTTAAATTTTGTTTCTGGTTGATATTTAAAGATAAAACTATTCTTTGACAAGGTTAGGATTCAGTTTTGGTTTTATGAAATGTGATTGTTCCTCCAACAGAAGATAACCTTTATAGATATTATGGTATTAGTAATAATTAATCAATCATGATTGGTCCTGGAGGTTTTTTTGTGTTTTGGAAGCCGGGAGCACTGCAGCCTATTAGCTCATTGTACTCTACTCCCACATTTAGTCCACCCATCCAGTTATCCCCGTACCTTCGAGTAGACGACATAGGTCCATTGGATGTGTGCCATATACTTCGGGTGGCACATTGGCTTCTCCGAAGAAATCGAAGCAAGAAAAATAAGGATATAAAACAAATACCAATTCAGTTAGTCTGATCTAAGATGGGATCTCCTTATCAGATCCGGTGTGACTAGAAATTCACAGCAGGCCAGCCATTTTGGTTGCTTCAAATGCATATTTACATTAAAAAGCTTTGACCAAACTCGGTAGCTTCCAATGTTAATGATGACAAAGCTAATTATTACTAAAAATATATTTTTATCATGGAAACAATAAATTCCAGACGGTAGATGAAAACACGACATAAATAAATGCAAAAAAGAAGTAATAAAGTTTATCAAGAAGTTTTTTTTTATCAAAAGATTTCTAACATACCGATACCTAATGGCAACAATTAATATTAGATTACTAGAAGAATGTCGGTATTAATTAAAACTAGTATACATATGGGTGTTGTTTTTCGAATACCCGAGGCATCAATTAAAATATTGTTATTTGAATATTTAATATTTATTAACATATGCATATACAGATTCAGAAAAAATTTATAGTATATTGTAGAATCTCGTATAGGAACGACAGTGAGCACTATAAATTAAATTGTATATGTCCAAGAGAGAACAGCATACTCCCTCGGAACGCTCACTTCTCTAGACATTGTCTGTTATTCTATAGCTTCCTCTTTTCCTCACAGAATAGCAATATAGTCGCGTCAATGAAGCCTTTGCTTCGGAAGTCCTCAAGAACAGCTCCGATTTTGACGAATTTTTTTTTTAATTTTGTTTTTTATATTATATAAAATCATAAACCTCTTAGTGCGGGGACGGAACTATTTATATTGTTTAAACAATATCAACGATATTTATATAAAAAATTCAGTTTGTCTCTATTTTTTTGTAAAAAAATCTCCATATATTAATCTTATTATAATATTTAACGTTGCATTATTATATATTAGATATTTACGATATAATTATGGCACTGATGTTAAAGTTGTATTTGATGGATATAGTAATGATGGAACTAAAGTGTCTGAGAGAAATCGTAGATATATCGGCAATATTTCCATTGATTATTTATTTGAAGAAGACATGCCTTTAAACACAACGAAAGAGAAACTTTAAGGTAATAGCAAAAATAAAAATAGGTTTATTGATCTTCTCTGCAAAAAACTAGGCGAAAATAATATTGAATTTGAGATTGTTCCTCTCTTCAAGTACTTGTTGTATATTATAGCTGAAGATAATGATGTGTTAGTTTTATTGATGGCTTTAGTACCTGATGATAAAGAAATGTTTTTTTAAAACCACTGAAAAATAATATCTTGCAACGAGTTTACTCAACAAAAACAATATTAGAGAAATATCCAAATATTAAAAAAACCCATCTGTTTTTTATTCATGCATTCACTGGATGTGATACCACATGCGCTTTCTATAACAAAGGAAAAATGGTTTTATTAAGGTTTTTGATAATAGTCAAAAATTACATGCAGCAGCTGAAAATTTCATGGTTGAAAAGCAAAATGAAGAAGTACTTTTTAATGATGGTATTGATTGTATTCTAGCAATGTATGGTGCTAAAACTGCCAAATGCCAAATAATTTTCTATTATTAACCTAGGTCAATAATGGACAAATTCAAATATTTTGAGTATTCAGGAATAGTAGTTCAACAAAAACTTGTACAACATAATTTTGTATACCCAGGAGATTGTCTTTAACATATTTGCTGCTTGAAATAACCTATCAAGATAAAATTATCCCTTTACTCAAAACAATAATGCGAAAAAGCTTGATCTGGATCAAACCAACCAACATTTACATTTCTACATACAGAATTGAAATAGAAACTATTGAAGAAAGAATCAAAACTCTTTCCCGCAAACCTGCAGGTCCCGATTCCATTCCCACTTGTTTAATAAAACATTGTGTTAAGGAGATCTCCTATCCATTGCTTTTAATATTCAATAAATCATTATTTGAAGGAGTCTTTCCACAAGCTTGGAAAAAAGCACTAGTAGTGCCTATCCCAAAGATCGGCAACTCTCGTTTTGTTGAAAATTATAGACCTATTTCTAAACTGTGTATTTTATCGAAATTGTTCGAGTCGATAATATTCGATTTTTTGTTTTTTGATGTAAACTTTTTAAATCCTCAGCAACATGGTTTTATTAGAAAAAGATCAGTTGAAACAAATCTGTTTGAATATAATGAGTACATTTTAGAAAATTTAAATAAACATCTACAGGTTGACGCGGTATATACTGACTTTAGTAAGGCGTTTGACAAAATTGACCACAATATAATGATAAAAAAACTTGCGGACATAGGGTTACATGGCAATCTTTTATTATGGTTCAGCTCTTATTTAACCACCCGAACTGAATCTGTGACCATCGGACAGTTTTGTTCAAGGTATATTAAGATTACATCAGGAGTACCTCAAGGATCTCACTTAGGCCCATTATTGTTCAATATTTACATTAATGACATTTCACAATGTTTCAGATTTAGTAAATTCTTGATGTATGCCGATGATTTGAAAGTGTATCGTCCTATAAAAGAACCAAATGATGCAAATTATCTCAATAGACTTCAAACGTATTGTGAAAATAACAGCTTATTCTTAAATTTAAAAAAATGCCATCAGATTACTTTTACTCGTAATAGAAATATCTGTAAAAGTACATATACTATTAATAATAAAAAGTATACTCAAGTAAAAGATTTAGGTGTTATATTCGATCAAAAGTTGTTGTTTGACGAACACATATTAAATGTCTCTAAGAAAGCCAACAAAATGTTAGGATTTATAATTCGTACTTCTTTCGATTTTAAAAATATACAAACTCTTCGCTCCTTATATATGGCTTATGTTAATAGCATATTAATGTCCTCTTCGGTCATTTGGAATCCGCAGTCCATATAAATAGATTATCCGTCATTGAAAATAAGTTTATTCAATTTGCAAGGAAGAAATGTTTTCCAGGTTGTACAGATAAACAAATTGTTCGACAGAACCTTAACATTTTTCCTATAGAGAAGAGGCGAATAGTTGCAGATATATAATTTATATTTAAATGTGTTAATGTTTAATAGACTCCTCACCTATTGTAAGCTCTTTATCATTTTTGGTACCAGCGTATAATACAAGAAATAAACATACCTTCATTACGAACCAAGCAAATACCAATTATTATCTAAATTCTCCACTGAATCGTTGCTGCAAAGCTTATGATAAATATTGTTGTGACCTCTCCACAGTTGATATTTTTTCTTCTCCTCTAAGAACTTTTTTGACAATCTGATTAGGGTCATTGTTAATGGTAGCATGCTTTTATAATTTTAAAATGTTCCTCCTTTTTTTTCTTCTGATATTTATTAATATATATATCACAATATCTGTTTTACTTTTACTGTTAGTTTATTTTACGTGTTTTGTAACAAATATCAGGAATACTGCTTTGGGCTCGTCCCGTTTGTATTCCAATTATATATAAATAAATATATATAAATTAATAAATAAAAATGCCATTAGTTTAAAATTCGCGCCCAACCAAAAATGACTGATGACATAACGAGTACGTTCATAATATATCGAAAACTGACAGTGTACCTACATGTCAGTCAGACGACGACGCTTCTCGTAGTGCGCTTGTAAATTATTTTTTAATTGTATTGTCTACTGCTTTTTCCACAGTATCTGTTATCCCCTGGACTTGACATATTGTTCAACAATGTTGCTCTCCAAAATCAAATGTCTAAATTCATTTAAATGAAATAAAAAAAGGCAGAAGAAAAGGAACAGAAAAAGACAGAAAGGAAGGAAGAAGGAAGAAGGAAGGAAGATGTATGTACTTATGTATATCGGGGTGAAATTCACTTAAATCTATTGTGCTCCCTTACTTCTACTTCTACTTTCTAAGGAAAGTCTCAGATAGTTGCTCCTTTAGTTCTATTTCCCGGAGGAATCTAAATATGCAGGCTTGCCTTCAACTTAGGTAAATGTCCCTTTTCTATTCAGTAATTTAATAGATGTTGTACCCTAGGATTCTGAATTGTCGTGCACTTTGCAAGACTGTGGATGGAGGATTCTTCTTCCTCCCCTATTTTGAGCCCATTCAGGTGGCAATGTCCCATTACAATCCCTGTTAAAACTCGGTGACTTATACATTCATTTGATCTTTACAGGTTGTAGTCACCCAGAAAAGTCTTTGATTGTCTAAGTCCTACTAGGTATTTCCAATGGTTAGCTCTTCCCTATTTTTCAGCTTCACCTATGTCTTCAAAAGGGTGTTAGAGTCCCCCCCTTCTATTCCTGTATGTCCTGGAATCCACAGTAAGGTGCGACTATATTGTTATCGGAATTATAAATGAAAGATATTTATTTGTCCACGACCACCTAATAATAAATCAATATTTTACCTCCTAACTAAAGGTAAGGTAAAGTGCCGTATTACTGACCACTTAAGCAAATATTTTAGACATCATGTAGTGCAAAATATGTACTAAACGATCTATAGCTTTTTTAAAAACTGTTCCAGATAGACCTAATCTTCTACTTTTTAGAAAGTCATGTACATCTCGAATAAATTATATATAAATAAAATAAATACAATTTAAAAGGCAAAAAATACAAAGAACCAATTTATGACCATTACCAAAGGTCTCATAACCAATTCCTAACCGCTCAGTATACCAAATATTGACTTAAGGTATTTACTTAGTAGTTAAAAGCGTCTTCTAAATCATGAGCTTATTCATAAAAAAGTAAATAAAATAAAATTTTCAAGAACTATTAAAAACAGTGTTTCATCAAAATTAATGAAAATATTCTATAAAAACTAAAACAATAATTTGTGAAAACAAAATTTCTCATTAAAACAAATAAACAATATTCATTCAAGTATTTATTGCACATATGTAGCAATTATAGAGTTTGCATTTCGGAAACACAGTAAATTCCTCGTTTGTTCAAAATCTTTGGTTCATTAATTTTTCTTATCACCTCATCACTTCTATACCAAATAATGTCTGCATGGTGGATTTGGCCACTTCCAATTTGGACCACTTTGGGTCATTGCACTGATCTTGTATTCCTTTTCTTGTTCTTCTTCTATGATTTCCAAAATTTTCCCGGAGAATTTTCAGTGTTATAGAACACCACGCAATAGTCCTCAACAGAATAGATTGTGTCTAATTCCTTTTCTTTATTGTTTTTTGCAACGGAATCATTATCTTTTAATGAGCCCTCTTCCATCATCCTTTTGTCGTTTTTTCTTTTCGGTCTTTGTTTTGATAATGTCTCTTTGGATCCCTCCATTTTTTCAGCTCTTTTCAATTTTTCCTCTTTTCTAGCTGTCTTTTACTCCTCTAGTTTTCTTTTAGAAGCTTCTTTTCTCTTATAATATTCCTGCCACTCAGCGGAAGTTGCAACTGAAGGTACTTTGTGTTCGCTTAAAAAACACATGACGTGGATGACAACATTGTTGTCAGCATGTTTGTTTCCAAGAAAAATCTGAAATCGGTATTCGAATAAATGCCAAATCAAATCGTGATCAGTTTCCTTACCATAAGGTGACCTGCATAATAGGGTTCTCTTTCAAATCATGTTTCTTTTTATTTCAAATACCAAGTTCAAAATCAGTTGATGGTTTATAAATTGTTGATATAAATTAATCAGATATTTGAGGAAAAAAATGTAGTTTTTCTCCTAAATTGGGAATGAAATGACTTAACTTGTAAATAGATTCAGAACCGATGTGTGACCTACACGAGACCAAATTATGATCACTTCTCTTGCCAAAAATTGACCTGAATATCAGAACAGTATTTCAAATCACTTTTATTTCGGTGCTACATCTCCAAATCAGAGTCACTAAAAGGTTACCGTATTTTTAATTAACACTGTTCAAGAATAAAAAATAATTCATGTAATCTTGCTCCTGAAACTGGGATTAAAATGATTTTATTTGTAAACAGACTTAGAACCGATGTGTGACCAACACGAAACCAATTTATGATCAATTCTCATCCCATAAACTGACCTAAATTTTACAGCCTTAACATTTGTACAATTTTAAATGAAACATGAACATTATTTGGTCTTAGAGAGCCGTAGTCCTTTATTTATAACATGTTGTGATGGGACACCAAGTTTTTTTAACAGTAACAATGTAAACTTGAAAACATATATCATCTATCAAAACCAATTAGTGACCCTCTGGTCAGTATTTGGAACATAATTTAATTTCAGGTGCCAATAATTGACCAAGATAATTTTTGGAAATTAATTTGATATTCACGTTCCCAGCTAATGTGAATCATTAAATATATCCTCTTTAATAGTACAGAATATTAATTTGACAAATATATTCACTCACTTTGCTGTTATTCGCCACTCACCAAAAACACATGTGTTAACTCGACAAGTACTCAGAACAGTCTGGATGCAATCCTCCACTACCACCGAACATTTAGAATCATTTCGCGGCAAATTCAAACATATTTGAAAAAAAAGGATGATTAAATTGAAATTAGACATATTAAGAAACTAATATAATAACATATCTTATATGTTCATATGAAAAAAATCTTATTTTATACCGTTATACAAAAAATCGGTCACTATTTGGTTACTGGTCACTAATTGGTCCTTTACCTTATATGGTACCCATATATCAACTGTAGTGTATTATGGTTCATAATTCACGACTAGAGATGGGGGTACAATATGAAATAAACTATTAAATCTGTGTATTCTGTTCAGGAAATTTGTTTCTGACATATATCGTATCTATAAAATATTATAATTTTTAGTATTGATACTTTTCATAACGATATTTTCTAATATTAAGTATTTTAAAACAATATATTTATAACGGTACGTTGTATTGATACTTTCTACAGTATCGCCCATCTCTATATATGTCAAATTATTTGAAGTAGATGCCACAACATTTTGAGGTTAGTAATATGCCAAATCGCTACTGACCTTTATTTATTAATAAATAAATTAAGTGTCGTGGACAAAGTATAGTATTCTACTCGCAATTTATGGCCATAATTCACTTGGGTGACTTGCGCCCCTCGCCTGCGGCTCGTGACGCAAACGTCACCCATCGTGAATTATGGCTATCATAAATTGCTTGTTTAATAATATACTATATTCTTAATTTTTTATGACCATAATAAAGTTACATTAAATTTATGATTAAGGGCGTATCTGATAATTCATTCCATTTACCTAGTTTTTCAAAGTTGAATTGTCAATTCAATGTTATTTAAAAAAAAGGCAAAAATGGGGTTAAATACATTCGAATACCTAATATACAAGAGTATTTGCTGGAAGCCTAATGCGTATACCAAGTTTGTCAGTCTTAAGAATTTTATGTAAGCGAAGTCGGAGACTATTCAATCAAAAACAACTGGTGATGTGGTATTTACTGTTATATCTGGGTATATAGCATTAGTAAGCAGTTACCTACTGTTCCACTCTTGGGAATTAAATGTTTTATGTACCGTTATATTAAAAAGTAAAAGCTGTCTGAAATTATCTCTTCAGACCGTCCTTCCAAGTATTTAGAAGTTTTATAATGCGTCTGGCACTTATCTGGTTTTAAACATAAAAGTTAATACCAACTTCATTATTCAACTGCTTTCTAAATCTGTATCATCGAGTTGGTATTATTCATACTATTCATATATCATTTATGCCGAAAATAGGATTTACATGGATTTTAAATAATATCTCAAAAATTATCCATGCCTAAAGGAGCTACTAATCAATTCAGAATGCATTTTTCAGTAGATACTTCAATCATCGTGAAAGTGTTTCTAGCGCATACAAAATATTATTGAGAATATTTTATAACTCTATAAAGTAATTTTCAATTATCAATATTTGCTTTTGTTGATCGTCTAGCATGTAGCAATAATCTTTAGTTTTCACTATTTTGTCAATATGATCGGCAAAAATTACTTGCTTTGACAGTGTAAATACCACAAAATTGTGGTTATTGAAATCAATTTATTTGGAAAAAATGACACAGTACGATAAGCTACAGCTTCCGTTGAAGCATCTACATTAATTTTCAACAACCTGTTTATAGGAGAAGAATTTAAAACAAGCAGCGCCGATAACCACCTTTAGTTTGTTTTGGTTGTTTCAATTTAAAAGTTGAATATTATAAGAGACGTTCAAAAGCTTCTACCATGTTCAAAGTTCTAAGTTATGACTTCTAATTTTTTTTCTCTTATTTTTTGAGAATCAAACCACAATAATGTTTTTTATTCATTATTTCGACGTTTCGGTAGCGATCCAGCTACCGTTGTCAAGATTAACTAGTAATAAAAAAAATTTTTGGTCCCTATCTGACACAACGAAAATAATATGACAACTAGACAATCAATAATATTTTGAAGTTTAAGACTACAAAACTTTGTTGTCAAATTTTATTAAGGTCCATTCATAATAGATCACATCTCTGGTAAAATGTGAAATACAATATTTTATTTTATGACATTCTAACGATATGATAGTCTACTAAAAATGCAATCCAGTGAAGTGCACGTTCCATGAACGGTTTTTATTGGGATAGCGCTTTTTTTTTTCGCTTATTTTGGAAATGCTGTTAATAAAACGCGTTTGTTGTTACTTTTTTGTGAATGATTATTTTTGTTTTCAAATATGTATAACTCAGTTTGGTGATTTTGTAATCTATAAAATTTTAAATTGAAAATAACAATTTTTTGCCATTTTTAGATGTTCTTATCAATAAAACACAGGGTATGTAACAAGTGTTTATCGTAAGCCAACACACACTAATAGGTATTTGAATTTTGAATCAAATCATGCTATAAGTAAGCTTTAAAAAAGGGGTAGTAAAATCTTTATACGATAGGGCCAGAATCATTTGTTCTAATGATAATCATTTCACAAAGGAGAAAACTCTACTGAAAAATGTTTTAAATGCCAATAATTACCCGGCAGAATTTGTAAATAAAGAAATTAAGAATATTGAGAAGGGCTCATTGTTAATACACCATAATAATAACAATAATATTAATAATTCAGCTAACATAATTTTTAAAAACTTGACAATACCGTATGTTAAGGGTTTATCAGAAAGAATTAAGAACATTGGTAATCAATTCAATATTCGAACAATAATCTAACAATACGTTGAGATCTATACTAACAAAAACAAAACCAAAAAATGAAGAACAATCTTCAAAAAATTGCATATATGAGATTTCTTGTGAATGCGACAAATTCTATTTAGGTGAAACATCTAGACCATCGAAAGTCCGAATAAGTGAACATAAAAAATATATCAAAGATAAGAAGTTCTTTGAGTCAGGTATTTGTAAACATGCTTGGGAAGAGGGGCATAAAATTCAATGGGATTCGACAAAAATAATAAAGAGCCCAATAATAAAAGACAAAAAATCAAAGAAAGTGCTTTAATACAACTAAATGCAGATAAATGTGTAGCTAGTAATTCAGCCGAATGTAGTCAAATTTGGTTACCAATGTTAGAAAAAGAAATTTCCAATAAACAATTACCTGCGTTATCAGGATAGCATCATAAGTTTTTATCCAGGTTTTCTTATGATTTATCATTGGAATAGTTGTTAATCGATACACACTTCAATACACAAAATCACCAAACTGAGTTATACATCATACACAAAAAAGTAACAACAAACGCGTTTTATTAACATTTCCAAAATAAGCGGAAAAAGCGCTATCCCAATAAAAACCGTTTCTGGATCGTGCACTTCACTGGATTGCATTTCTAGTAGACTATCATATCGTTAGAATGTCATAAAATAAAATTTTACCAGAGATGTGATCTACTATGAATGGACCTTAATAAAATTTGACAACAAAGTTTTGTAGTCTTAAATTTCAAAATATTATTGATTGTCCAGTAGTCATATTTTTTTCGTTGTGTCAGATAGGGACCAAAAAATGTTTGTATTACTAGTTAATCTTGACAACGGTAGTACCGAAACGTCGAAATAAAAAATAAAAAACATTATTGTTTGATTCCCAAAAAATAAGAGAAAAAATAATAAGTAATGCCACAAGGAACTTACAGAAGATATTATGGCTTCTATTTCAAACCCTATCATTAAAATCTATCCTTTCTGAATTTTAAAACACGAAGTGTTTCTTAGTACTCATCTTCACTACATATATTTCATGATTTAAGTTCTGCTAAAATATTTAAACAGTAAGGTGGTGCAAAAAAAACAACTATTTATTCTTTAGTCTCGTATGAAAAGATGTCATTTTTTGATGTTTTGAGAACCCACTCCAAAGGACAGCTCAATAAAAAATGTTTAAGAGGTCGCACCAAGTTTTTTGAAATGTCAAAAATCGTCTAATATCAATTTTTTTCTTTTTTTCTCTTATCTTTCTCGTTACCGTATAATTTTATAGACAAAAAAATGAATTTATAACAATTCGCTTATAATTTTTTTTATTTATTAGTAGATTACTTCAGATTTTCATATATTTTTTCTTTTACTAAAATAATCGATAAAAATACACCACGAGCAGAACTTAAAACTAAAAATCAAACAAAATACTGGAAATAGAATTTTTTTGAACCTCAATAATTTTATTTAATCATCTACAACATTTTCCCAATTACTTAAATAAATTCTATAAAAAGAAAAAAAATCGAATTTTGACGATTTAAAAAAATGTGGGCACTAAAATCAACAAAAACTGTTTGAATTGTTGGTTTTTTTGCGTCATCCTATTAAACAGTCTAATATCAAAAAGTAATAAGTGAGTTAATTCTTATTATTAATAAATTTCCAACTGTTAGTTAATTTAAGACAACTCTTGAAGATTATCCAACTTTTTCGTTCAACCAATATTATAACGAAATATTTCGTAACAAGTTTCAGTTATTTAGTGCGTCAGCCATTTCTAAGAACTCGAAGAGAAAGTAACTTTATGCATAAGATATTGGGGACCTACCTTAAGACCGGCTTCTTATACTCTGTGGTTTGAATTTTACTTTTTTTATTATCACTGGTTATACTCTTGCGATACGAAGTACAGTTATTTATTTCAGTTTGTATAGGCAATTTGCAATAAATATAAAACAACATTAAAGTCTTTGGCTTTGGATATTTCGGTTCAGTAATTAAATCGTAAAAGAAGTTACTCTTAATACAGTTCCAGTACGTATGTAGTTAGTGATTGGAACTTATTACATAAGTTCTGGTGGGAGAATATTGTTTAAAAACTTGAAAGAAATACCATAAGCAGTTTGTTAATAAGACACAGTGGACAGTGAATCACGTTTTCGGCGGTAAGATTTTAAAGATAAAATAAATGTTTTTTTTAGCGTACAAACTATAACTCTGACAAAAAAGTTCAAAAAAATCTTTTTAGTAGAAAGAAAGGTAGAACGTATCGCGGGACACACGGTAGGAACTTTAGTTCCTTTTAAGCAAAAATTATGTAATACATTTGACGTTATAGATGAACAATTTGCATATGCCTCGGTGGCCGAGTAGTAAGCAAACCAGACTCTCACGCGGTAGACCCGGGCTCGATTCCCCGTGAAAAAGATTTTTTTTATTGTTAATTTCATTTTTAAATAGTTATTCTGCTCGATATTAATACCGACAACAGGTAGACGTTTGAAATATTTTGCAGAATATTCATTATTATAGATAATGGTACGGTACCCTTCATGAGGGAGTCCGATTGGCAACATCTACTTATAACAGCATCGTATATTTAAAAAGGGAAACCGTAGCATTATACAAATTGGACGTTTAGCACAAAATTAGTGGAAACATAAAATTGAATTGTTAAATTTTTAATTTGAAGTCATATTACAGTTTATAGAAATTTTTATTTTCTAGATTTTTTCTTAAGTGGGTCGTAAAAAAATATGCTGCTCGACTCGTGTGGATTGTCCGTATCGCACTTGAACGATTGAGCACTCCGCCTACGGCGTAGTCGTCCTCGTGCGATATGGCCATCATATCCACACTAGTTGCACAAACTACTAATTCTTTCAAAATATGCCCTATTACATTTAAAAACAACCTGCTAAATGTCAAATCAATTTATTCATCCATTTTGAGTTATCGAATTAAAACATTCAAGTTTTCAAAATTTCAACACCCTGTATTTCGAAAAGTAAATATGCTAGACCCCTTAATCCTCACATCATTTTGTCCAATTTTACGAGAGGAATCTACATACAAACGTTATAATTACCCTTAAAGTTCGAGATGCTTATACCATTTTTTGCGCGATCGTATTGAAATAAATTCCGAATAAAATAATTAAAATTACTTCGAAATGAACAGAAAAGATCAATCGCGCAAAAAAAATTATGGAAATAATAGTAAAAATTTATCCGAACAAATTCAAGTAGATCACCAGCACTGCGAATACCAGCTTTTCATAGAATTTTAATATAGCATCGGTGGTTCAGTGGTAGAATGCTCGCCTTCCACGCGGGCGGCCCGGGTTCGAATCCCGGCCGGAGCATATGAATCGCTGCTTCGTAAACGAGAGAGAGACAAGGCCGGCGACACGTTTGCGGTTGCGGCTGCGGTTACAACCGCGCGGCCACAACCGCTATAACGTTCACACATACAAGCATACACCTTGTCATACCGAGTCCGTCAGTTCAATAATCAACATGGATTTGGTAGGAACGGTTGCTATAATTTATGCTCAAATTAAGAAATCGAAGCAAAAAAGGAGGTAGGTACTACTGGGTCCATCCTTTGTCGCGATCTTTGTATGCCTTGTCGGTAACATCCCACAAGCACGTCTTACTTTGCACCAGAACAATAAATTTTTCGGTATCGAAGACGTCCATGTCCAAACTCGATTGGCTAGGTTTGTGGCAGCGCGGTTAATGTGAACAGTCAAGCAAGTAACAACATGTTGCATTTCGGACGGACAGCCGCGCGACCGCGGCAAGATGCGGTTGCAAAGGCGGTTGCTGCCGCTTGGCCGCTAGTGTGGCATCATTTCATGAACAACCATATATTTTACAGAACAGCGGTTGTGACTGCGCGGTTGCAACCGCAACCGCAACCGCAAATGTGTCGCCGGCCTAAGGAGAGAACACAAGCACGCAAAGCAAGGCACATAACGTAGGGTAACGTAACGTAACGGTCAGATCTTTTGCGTCGCGACCCCTGGTCGCTCAAACATAACCTGACGTAAAGAAATAAAGTTCCAAAAACTCACCCAATAAGATGGTATTTTTTATTTTTCATTTTATTTATCCCAGTCCAAAATATTCTAGCATTTTGAAAATAAAATTTTTGCTTATTACTTGTTCTCCTGACCTTCGCCAACTGGTCATAATTTCGAAAAGTCTGTCAGGAAAATATGACCGTCTAGTGAATTGCGTAACGATGTAAAGGTGTATTTATTAAGATTTTCGATGCTTCGACCGATTGTGTACAGACTGAATTAATAAAGAAATCAATGGCGCTTTAAAACAGCAATAAAAAGTTTTTAATAGTACTGTTGATTGCAATTGAAAAATAAACGATATAATCGATACAAATAAATGTTGAAATTCAACAACAATGTCAGTTTATACCAAACAGTTTACGACAGAAAGCTTTAGTTAGTGTTTTAAATGAAAAAATACACTACACTCACAAATGAATCTAAGTGCCTCTAATTAATATAACTATTTAATGAAACATTTTAAGAAACTTCATGATAATTATTTCGATATTGACATATCGTTAGATTGACAGAAGTTACATCTGATGTGATGTCTATCTGATGTTTAATATAGTCAAATGCAGTCTTATCATGCGGGTCATACGATTCAACAAAGACATACTCTCCGTTTTTTGTTTTCTTTTATTGCCTTTAATCATAACTTCCACATAAAATCCGTAAGATGAATAAGACAGACTTATGCAATTTTCACGGGAAAAAAAGGATATGTATTTAGCTTTCAGCGATTCTAAAAATTCTTTCACAAGCGAAGTTTTCATTAGTGATCTATGTTGTGATTGACTTATACACTTAATACTTGATAAACACAAAATTACAAATCCATCACTGGTAATATTTTTAATAATATCTTCATCAACAAATAGGTACAACAATTTCTTTTAAAATGTGAGTGAAAAATTGTCCAGAATGTAATGCTATATTGCTTAAACCGTTCGAAATTTTGAAATTGGACACAATCAACACATACACACAACACCTAACACGGAACTAGTAGTAGGCACACGAAGTCTATACCTTCCTCCCACATTCTTTCTTCTATTCCAATTGTCGTACGTACTCTATTTTTCGCAACTCACTCCCCCTTGCATCGTCACTAATTGTTTTCCTTTAAAAGTAGTTCCATGTCTCGCTATATTTCGTTTTATATATTCAACACTAGGTATATTTTTTTGTTTTGTATCTGACTTTATTTTGACTTTGACGTTTTTGTTGTAAATTATTAATGCTATCCAACTAAATTATTTAGTTTAGTTTTGGTATCTTTAAGATCAGACCAGAATTTGAATAAATGTATTAATTATGCAAATCATTTATTGATTTGTTGGTTCTGTAAGAAAAATTATTGGTACAACTTTTCTTATCCGCCGAATACTTTAATAATGTCACGATCTAATTTTGGGAAAAAAATGCTTTATGGGCTGGTCGTGTTATAAAATATCAAATTTATCGATTACCTGTAGAATTAAATTAAAGCCATAAAATTGTTTTTGTTTTTTCAGAGATGTTTAATTTCTTTTTTAACTTGTTTTTGGACCTTATTTCAAACAGTAGGTATTTGATGAAAACATCTAGATAACTCAGTAAACCATTACTCAGTGACAAAGAATTGGTAAATTATGTTTTTATGGTGATTTTGAGGTTATAAACCGTTTTCCTTAAATGTACAATGCATTACAAGTGTCCAAACTGTCAATTGCTGCACAAATATTTATGGGTTAATATTTTGGAAGGCATGCTTAAATTTTAGCTTTAGTATTTGTTGTTTAGGATTGTTTTTGTTATAAATAAAAGTTGGAATCCACAGCTATCGAACCCTTCTGATTTTTCTACGAAAAACTAGGGTTTTGATAAATCCAGGACCGTACTAGGTTAGGTTAGGTTAGGTCTATAAGGCCCTCTTCTGCGACTCACAAGAGTCTATTGTGGCTCACACCTATTCAGATTTCACCAAACAAATTCAGCTTCTTAACAAAGCCGATTATTTTATTTGGTGAATGATATTTCAGGTCCGAGGGCGAGAGAGAGGCCCTGCCAAACATCAGATACCTGATTCGAGCCGCGGCGGGGCGGGCACAAATTATATGCTCTGCCTTTTCATCATCTTCCAAACAAAGACGGCAAGTCGGATCTTCCGACAGTCCAAGTTTTAGCATATGATGATTCAGATGACAGTGGCCTGTTAAAAGGCCTGTTAGACAACGTAGGTCATGCCTGCTATGGTCTAACATTTGTTTGGAGACATACTTCGAAGGATGTATAAAAGCCTTTGAATGAACCAATCCTGGTAAATTATGCCAGAAGTCTAAAGCTCTTCTTGCTGTCCAGGTATTTAGTGTTTGTTTGGCATAACTTATTGCGATGCCAATTGTGGGTTCTGGTCCGATAGAAACACGTGCGGCACCCTCCCTTGCAAGAAAGTCTGCCTTCTCGTTTCCTTCCATACCAGAATGGCCAGTGATCCAGACCAGCAATACTTCATTGAGTTCTCCTATTGAGGAGAGTCTTTTTTGGCAGTCTAAAACCAATTTCGACGTTACACGGCAAGAGCTAAGTGCTTTTAAAGCCGCTTGGTTGTCCGAGAAAATTTTTATTGTTCTATGTATGAGATTGGCTTGCTCCACTCTCTCCACACATGAAACAATGGCGTAAATTTCCGCCTGAAATACGGTTGCATAGGATCCTAGAGAGCTTGAAATTTCTGTCCTAGGTCTGCGCCCGTATACACCTACACCAGAGCCTGAGGGTGTTTTTGAGCCGTCTGTGTACCAACAGCTGTCTGCTCTTAATAGTTCATCCTTACGGAGGACCCATTCATCTCTATTTGGAATTAGGGCGGTGTAAGGCAGGTCGTAGTTTACTGTTGGAGGCATTATGTCAGAGGTCATTCCCAGAATACTGTGACTTTCACTGTCCGCTAGTATTCTGCTTCGTTCTGCATAAGCCTGATTTGTGCGTTTAGAAATATGTACAATTCTGTATGCTGTCCATCTTGCCTCTCTTTCCAAAAATCCGTACTAACCCACTTTCCCGAAAAATAATAGCTAGACATGTAAAAATGGAATGTCCTCTTTGCAAGATGTTAATTCATAATGTAAATTTTCTATAAATATTTACGATACCGGAAATTATGAGTTCAATTCAGCTTGGCTTTTCCACACTACCTATACACACATTTTTGTGACTATAAGGGGAATTGATTTTGACAACATTAAAATAAAATTGATCATAATATATATGACATTTTTCCGGAGTTTCACGTAATAAATCTGAATTAATCCTAACAAAAAATCATTCATAAATAATTAGCATTTAATAAAAACTCACGCATAGAAAAGCATATAATAGATGACGTAAGCGGTTGTGTAAACAAAATTTCCGAGTAACAATGACAAACAATGTTATAAGCTTGTAACAGAAAAGGATGGGGAACCAGAGTATTCTTTAAGAGAGGAAAAGATTGTTCAAAATCAAGGTAACAACAAGATGTAGGAGAAAGGGAAGCAATGAGACTTGTGCAAAACTAAAAAAGATGCGTTCAGTCAGGGTATGAATTTGTAACAATTCGCGAACGAATATTAGTGAAGTCCTGTGATTTTTTTTCGGTGGTTTAATTTTAAGGACTTGAAGGAATATGACTGAACATCGACAAGGTAGATATTTAATAATAGTCGGAACTTTTAATTATTATTTTTATTATAGTATTAGATATGCCTACATATTTACAAACAATTTTTTATTTGTTATAACTCATTAATTCTTGCACAGTGAAGATTTTTATGAACATATCAACACTGCCCTTCAAAATATTGATGTCCAGTAGCCAGGTTAGGTCTAGCCTAGTCTAGCCCTAGTTAGGTTAGGTTATAAATGAATTTGACCATTCAAATGGCAAAGGTAGTTTGTTATCATGTGTATAGTGTCTTGCAATTAAGATCTTTTATATTTAATGATTTTTTTATTATTATATATTTTGTTCACTTTTTTTCAGAAATTTTTTTTTTGTTTTATAATTTTGCTTTTTTTTTGTACTCACATGAAGCTATGCTTCTTTCCATAACAAATCCATACAAATCAAAAACAATTTGTTTGTTTGGTTTCTAAATTAATATAGTGAAAATAAAATAACAAAATATTGGATAGGCTTCAACAACAAACGAAAAAAGTAGACCCGCTAAAATGAGGCACTTGAAAGTATCAGACAAACATTTTTGTTCAAACCGAAAGTATTATATTAACACGTGCGTCAGCGGTTTCTTCTGTTGCAGCGGCCGCATTTGCCTTTATCAAAGTTCAATAATCGCCGACACGTACACCTCCCTTTAAACTACATGCCCTTCAAAATATTGGAAAAAAATAAGTACCTGGACCACCTTTTTCACTAGGGACCGTGAGCTTCAATTTTTCCTGACTTCAACTTTAAAAATTCAGTTTAGGTGCAGCTTTAAGCGAAATGGTCTGGCGTTAACTCAACTAAACGTGACACAACATTCCAAATAATCAAACACATCAAAAGTAAAATGTTGCAGATCAAATTCCAACCAAAAAAGTGCCAAGCTTGAATTTGGCCTAGTTGTAGATTAACATCGCTACATTAATGAAGAGAGAGTTGACAATATTTAATTGCCATCTGTCATGTTATATTTGAAGCGTTATTCATATTTCTATCGGTATTTCCGCGAATGATTCAGTCGATAAATAATAACGATGTTTCTAATATATTTATTAACATTAGATATTCTTAACGCGTTTAACGTGATCAGGCCTGTTACTACATGATAAATACGTGGGTTGATATTTATATTTGGAGAATAATGACCAAAAACAGATGTTAATCATCTTCATTGTTTAATAAAATATTTTCCATGGAAATCAATACACGTTTTGAAGCAATTTTTTGATGGCGTTCGAAACAACAACCTCCAAAGCATGCATTTGGAATGCATTAATAGTTTTTCAGCTATTTATTAAGAAGTGAACAGAAAGCCAAATCAGGACTGTTCTTTTTTTACTGAAAATCTTTTAAAAACATATGGATATGTAGCATTCAGAGTTGACTATTAGTTTCCAAGTGTTTATAAAAAGTATTCCATTGGAACACACTTTAGCAGCAAATAAAGGTAAACAATAAGGTAGTCTAAAAATACTCCAATTATTGGATCTCACGATCTTTGTAACTGAAATTCAGGATGTTTTGTTCATCGAGTCGAAATTATTCTCTCTGGATGAAAGAAGTCATTTCAAGTGTCCATCATGCCATGCCACCTCCATAGTCACCCGTTTCTTAAAGTTCACAACTGCTTGGCCAATTAGCACGTAATTTCCACATAGTAAGTGTCCATCACGCACTGTGCATTCGTTTACGTTGGCGTTGGAGTCTCCTGATTTTAAATCAGCATTGGTAATTTCACACTTTACTTCAAGAATTTGTCCGGCAAATTCCTCTGACCTCCTTGTAGTATGCTGACTCTCACGTGAGAGCATGCTCTATCTCTTCATCTGTAAAGTAGGGAGGGTGAGTGTAGGCTCACAGCATTGAGGCCACATGTGACCCATTGTACATCCTCCTGAAGAGTTGTCCTCCTAGGTCATCGTCCATCCTGTCCTTCCCAGGTCGGTGGAGAGGTCACAGGAGACATCTTCTTTATACCTGCAGGTGTAGGCCAAGACTCACCGAACACACATTCTCTTATTGACGATAACTCCCGGACACTCGCATAAGAGATGCCTGACCGTTTCATCTTCCTGTTCACATATCCTGCATAGAGGTGTGTTCACTAGCCCCATAGTATGGAGGTGTTTTTTTCAGTTGACAGTGACCAGTCAGAAATCCTACTGTTAAACGTGGTTAAACATAGTAAATTCGTGGTTATCGCCAAATATTTCTTCGGCGCCAGCTTCCCAGGGTCATCCTGGCAAGACTGCATCCTTTGATTCCATCCCATTTCTTAAGGGATTGAGCATGGGTGTAGCGTTTGCATCCTCTAGAATCCTGGTAATTACAGGTTAGGTTGATGAATTGAAGTATGTATTAGGCTTTCTTAGTTTTGATATCCTCGTGCGCTCTATATTCAAAAACTTGATTGATGAGATGGTATGTCTTTGTAGCGAAGTGATTTAGAGGTCCGTCTGCGTGAAATGAAGAATTGTAGTCATAGGGCTCGAATACTGGTTGCGCGGTGATTATTTTTATTTATTATATTGTGACATTTGTATATAAATGACCTTGAATATATGTCCTATTTATTTGTGTCCAGTGACCTATTATTCACTGGTGAATAAAATACTCAAAGCACACGTAAAATGTAGAAATTGATGCATTTGAAAAACCATATTTTGTTTTCATCAAAAGAGATGTATGTATGTATGTGTGATTTTTGGGGTGACATTCACTGAGACCTAAAAGATCAATTGTGCCCCCTTACTTCTACTCAGTTTCTGAGGAGAGTCTCAGAAACTAGTAGTTCCTTTAGTCCTGTTTCCCGGAGGAATTTTAGGATGTCTGCAGGCTTCAACTTAGGCAAATGTTCCTCTTCTATCCAGTAATCTCCCAGGTGCTGTGCTCTTGGATTCTGGAGTGCTGTGCAGTTGGAAAGTATGTGGATGGAGGTTTCTTCTTCCATTCCACAAAATCTGCATTCTTCTTCCTCCACTATTTTGAGCTTTTTCAGGTGCCTATTCAGGCGACAATGTCCCGTTAAGATCCCTGTCAAAACTCTTAGCGCAGTTTTACTTTGACTTATGCATTCTTTTGATCTCAACAGGTTGTAGTCACACAGAAGAGTCTTTGATTGTATAAGTCCTACTAGATCTTTCCAATGGTCAGATCTTCTCTTTTTCTCGGCTTTACTTATTTCTTCCAATATTACATTGGGGCTGATTCCGCAAAAGGGTTCGGGCCCCCAGAAAGGTATTTCAGTCCCCCTCTTTGCTAGTTCATCTGCTATTTCATTTCCTTCTATTCCAGTGTGTCCTGGAATCCATAGTAAGGTGACTATGTTGTTCTCGCCTAGTTCATTGAGTTTGTCTAGGCATTCCCACACCATTTTGGAACTGATTACACAAGAGCTCAGTGCCTTAATGGCTGCTTGACTATCCGACATTATGATAATCCTTTGTCTTCTGTATCCTTTATCAATATTGAACTGGGCGCACTTTCTTATGGCGTGGATTTCCGCTTGAAAGATACTTGGGGTTTTTCCCAAGCTTTCAGAGTGTTTGGTTCCTGGCCCGAACACTCCTATCCCAGTTCCTTCTATTGCTTTTGAGCCGTCTGTGTACCATTGAATGGCATTCTTCACAGGTCTGGTAATGGTATTTGGATCCCATTCCTTCTTGTTGCTCATTTCCGTAACGAATTTCTTTGAAAAGTTATATTTTTTCATCATACCGTCTTGTGGCATGTCCCAGGTTGTCTGATTTCTAAGAAGTGAGGAGGAGGTGTTTTTTTTTTAAATGATTCCCTCTCTATTTAGTCTGTATCTTGTTCTTTCTGTAACACTTTCCACCACCATATGTAAAGGGGTGAGGTTGAGAATCACTTTCATGGCTGCCGTTGGGCATGTTCTCATTGCTCCTGTAATGCATATACAGGCTAGTCTTTGAATTTTGGAGAGGTTTTCTCTCGTCGTCAATAGGCTAGTTCTACTACACCAGGCAATGGCTCCATAAGTGATGATTGGTCTCACTATGGCAGTGTACATCCAGCTTAGGATTTTTGGGTTACAGCCCCAGTTTGCTCCTTAAACTAAAAGAGATACTAAAAACCAGATTTTTCACCAAGAAATGTAACCAAACATTAATGATAGTTTTAAAAAAAACGTATTCCAGCCGACAATCTTATAATAGTTTAATTTGAGCAAAACAATAAAGTCAATTCCCATGAATTATTAAAACAAAAATAATTTTTTTCAACTCACTGGATACACAAAGACATTAAAACAAAATTGACGTTCAAGAACCACATGTTCAAATTTCAATATATTTATATTTAAGCTTATTTTATACTCACGATCTATATTTAACGCATTGGAAATACTGAGTTAATACATCCATACATATATTTGCGAGGAATTCGTTGGAAAAATAAATACATGATGCAGGGATCACATTTTATTTTGGTAAACTTGTTGAACATGAGAATAAAATCTGCGTAACCATGACGTTATGTAATGTGAAAAAAAGAATCGATACACTAAATTGATTATTTGTTTTACTACGGTTTTTGGTTGACGCAATAATTTTTTGTTCGTGGGACATTTCAGGAAGCAAGATAATTCCGGTTGAAATACCACTGAATTATTTCTTTTTAAATGTAGAATTGCTCATTTTTCAATATGCAGAGTGAGTTTTAAGTACGGAACACCTCAATTATTTGGTATATAACCATTTTTTGGGTGATATTTACATTGTTGTCATATCTTTCCTTTGTCCGGAATTATAAAAAAATCTATGCTATTCCAAAAGTATAAACCTGTCTGTTTTTTCACCTTTTAAAATCCTTAAGGAATACTGATTTTTCCTACGATCACATAGGAAAGTGACATATATCGCACTGTCTAGTTCTATGAAAAGTTGCCTTTATTCATACGCGTACGGATAAAAAAGCTGTCAAATGAATTTTTATTGAGATTGACCACTGGCAAGCTGTCAAATATGTAGTTTTTAATTAGGTTCACCTATGTAACACAGTATAAGAACGAACCAGTGGTATAACTCTTATAAATTTCATTCATAAATTGGCAGAGCTTTTGATGACCTTGAACGGATCGCTTTACGATTCATTTTACCATAGGCGTAGGTGGCATAAGTTTTAAAATGACTTAAGCGTGTTAAATGTTTTTTCTTAAATATTGTAGAACAGTACACTGATGAGTAAATGAAACAATAGTCTTATACCAAATATTTATTGGTTTTCCCATATTACAATTTTCATTTTGTTATGATTTTTAAAATTTTTATTGACAAATTTCAATGTGTAATATAGTCGTACCCTGAAGAAAAGTTTCATTAAATATTTTATTGGAAAATCAACACAAGGATGTACAAAATATGTTCTTTGACTGATATTTATGAGTAATTCAACAATATTATCTTCCGTAGCAACTTTCTCAAAAGTCATTTGGAATAATGTTTCTAATAATGAGATGTATTGTACAAAATTTTCATGTGGCATATTCAAGTTTCCAAAAGTATCCCCATTCGTATTTTCAGAAGCTCTAAGGTAACAGTATAAAGACGAATCGTCTAAATTCTGATAAGCTTGTGAATACTTCTCACATATGCTGCATGTATGAATTTCCAAACATGTTTCAATTAAATAACCACAAAAGTAGCGAACAAAATTCTTTTCCAATAAATCATTCGTCTGAAAGTCTTTAGCCTTTGCAGTATTTGATGAAAGGAATATTGTTGGAATAGCCTTTTTTTAAAGAAGTTTTTTTTATGAGGTTGCCTAATCATTTCTGGTTAAAAATGAGCACCACATAAACGATGACTACTATTGTATAGAGGTTATAGTTTTGGCATCAAGTCAGGCCTATCGCATGCTTCGAGCCAAACTTTAGCTTTGAAACAAAAACAACAAATTAAATCAATGCATGAAACTAAGGCCCATAAATGTAATAAAATAAATAATAAAGTATTATACTAACAGTTTCTCACCTTTCTGAATCCTTTGGAAAAAGGTATAATTTTCCATAACAATTATAATATTTTTAATGGTATTCATTGCAAAAAAATGCTTATAAACTATAAAAATAATACCGAAAACCCGTAAAAATATAAGCTGTGATAAATAATTCGATTCGCAAATTCACCACTGGTACTTTAGATGGATCGCAGCACAGCACTGGCCGCCGGATGAGATACTCATCCGAACGACGTTGTAGGTGGTTGTAGGTCACAGAGAGCTCGGCAGTGTAACGTCACGAGATAACATACTGGTTCGTTCCTATACTGTGTATGTAATATCTAAATTTGAAGCGATCTATTTGAAAAGTGAAATTTTTGTCATTTTCTTGATTTAGGGCGCGGTCGAGGATCGAACCCGTGTACTCTTCGTCAGAAGTCCGATGTTGTACCATCTAATCCAAATCACCTATTATAATAGTAGAAAAATGTAATCATCTTGAAAGGTATTCATGATAAGTATGAATGAAGTATGATAAACAAAAATAATTTCAGTAATTTCACTTTCAATTTCTATAATTATCCAACCAATTAATAATTGTAATAACCTACCTATATTATATAGTTAAACTACTTGAATTTTTGTCACTATTGATAGTTATTGTTAATTCTGAAATCAATTATGTTGACTTTAATTGTAACATTTTGTTTATTAATGTGTACATTACTCGTGCGAAAGTGATTTTTCACACTCGTGTGATATTTCCCACACGTGTGAAAAATGTTACTTTCCGCACACGTTATGTGATATACTATTTTCTTAATGTAAATATCACTATACCATCTGTCAAATCACAAGATCTTTGCACATAAAAATGTAAAAAAATCGTGCGATCCGTTTCTATATAATTATAATTATTTTTGTTTCAGATGCCACAAACTGTTCCTTCTGCAGGGTTAACACCCCCATGCGATTACAGTAACTTTGCCGACAATTTTGACTTGTCGCTTTTACCGGGAGGCGATCAACCGGTATCACCATCAACACAGTTCTATCCACAATCGTTTGAAACTGAAAAAATATTCCAACCAAAAATAGTAACTTCGTTTTGTCCTTCCCCGCAATCGGAACAAGAATCTGATTTAGAACAGCTGGCTCCAGACTTTCAAACTTTGCTAGTGCCTAACGATACTAAGAAATATACAGGGAATATTTATTTAGAAGTACCGAGTCCTTATTCTCCTATTTCACAAGGACTATTGTCTCCGAACGAGCATTTTTCTAATTATAGGGATACAAATTTTTATCCCAGCTCTCCCGAGCAATCGGTGTATACTGCTTCTCCTAACTCTGTGTACTCCACATCTCCCTGCGGAGAGGATTATTTACAAAATCAATTTATTAAGAAAGAAAACTCACCAGTGCCAAATTTTTATGAATTTACTGTCAAAGAGGAGTCCTTCCTTTTACCTACAAGTCCAGCATCGTACACATCTAATTCTTCTGACAATCAAATTTGTTTACAAATTGACAACACCGATGTACTAAACCTCCTCACCACAGTCGGTATAGAAAAAGAAATAAAAAAAGAAGTAACTGACAGCTTTAACAGCTACCAAAATACGCACACACTCAGACAATTACTGGAAAAAGATCTCAAAAGTCCCGAATCTCAAACTGTACCTGAACAACCAAAAGATCATCTATTGTTGAGAGAAGCGCTGAGAGACACCAGCTTTCAAAAAAAGTTTAATATCAAACCTGTCGATTTCGGATTTTGGGGGGATATTAAAATGGAGGAGCCAGAACAAGACGATTTAATGATGAGTTGTAGCGAGGAGATCGTTAAAGGAAACATCGAGCCTGTCCTGGACATGGCCATTGAACAATTGAGGAAGGATGTGGATAATACATGTGCAACGTTGGGAATTTCAGCAGGTGAGTTTCTAATAATTTTTTTTAGAGTACGTTTGGAATATTTAAGCCAAAGGTTGTGGTTGGCTTCACCTTAATGGAAAAGTTTGATCTAACTGCTATGCAGCCTGTATAAAACCATCCTTGGTTCCCCCAATATCATATATATGTTTTGGAGAAATGCTTCTAGAGCTTCATTACACTAGCTAAAGATATTTATTAGCAATTTCAATGATTTATGATACTTACTATTTGTGAGTATAAAAATCGTAGTTTGCATCAAACAAAGTAAGGGTCCAAGTAGTAAATTTAATATGGAAAAATGTTGATTTATAAAATAGTTCGAGTAAAGGAAATATTGCTAATTAAAATTCCGCGTCTGTGATTTGTTTAGAATATTCATGGGTGATTTTAAAGAAATAATATATTCTATTTTATCCATATACAATTATCATAAGTATTCAAATTACTGTTAAAAGTTGATATTTGAAATTATATAATATGTCGAAAAATGTTAAGGTAACCAAATCTGTTTATCAGCTTAATACATATATATTGGCTAATTTATTTGTAAACATTTCATCCTTCCATGTAATTTTATTTAAACATTTTGGTGGTTTTTCCATGAAATATTTCCAGTGCATTGAACAGATTTTGAAGGAAACCCTAAAAAATTTAACAAAAACAAAGATTTTCAGTGCAATTAACAGTTATTTTCGTAACAAGGCCCGAAAGTGATATTTTACGGGATTTTCGATTTAATAAATCATACCGAAAGTTCTATTTTCGGGACGGCTGCAGAAAAAAATCTGCAACAACAAAGTTAGTTGAGAAATTTGAAGCAAGATACCCAGTTCGCAGTGCTTTATGAATGGAGCTTTCTTCTTTAATTCCACACAATTTTCATTCCCTTCTCCACTAGCTTAATTTTTTCAAGGTGCTCAATTTAGCGACTGTGTCCTGTTACAGCTGTTACTACTCTTAGAGCATCTTAGAGTATCACTTTTGGATTTCCTCTCTTGGGCACCCTATTCGTGGACACACTGTATAACAGTGAATACTTGATAATAAAAAACCATAAACTATTCCTAATTTAACGGTATAACTCTATAAAGTTAACAACTTTCTGATCTTATTAAAGCGAGTTATTAACATTTATTTTTATTGGGTTCTAAATAATACTTTCCTGCTATTAATTGATTATTATAAAGTTATTTCCATCGGTAAATTGTATTAACCACATAAAAATGTAAAAAGATTCGAATTTTTGTATGTTAGCTCGTGTAATTCCAAACCAGATCTTTACTATGAATTAATCTAGGCAATGGAACAGATTTATAACCACAGGAGTGGCATTATCAAGGACATCTATTCGCTCTGGTATGCTTCGGGTACTTTTTTATTTTCTGCATAATATTCTTGGTGTTTATTAAACCATAAAATCAATTGGATGTTTTTTTAAATAATTAAAATTTAAAAGGTAGTCAACATGAGTAGTAGGTACTTGCTTATCTTTTTCAAGCCAATAAGAATTTTGATGGAGATGAACATTTCGGGACAGCTAGAGACAAAAAGATTTATAAAGTACCTTCTAAACGGGCAATATTTTTAGTGCAATATTTGGCTGCAATATTGGCAACTATAGCCCAGCCCGCATGACAACATTTCAATTGTAGCATACGGCCATATACAGGGTGTACCAACCTTACGACAAACTTCGGTATGTGGGTTATTTCAAGAGATATCAATTATTATTATCAACAAAAATAGTAGATGTGTTGAAGGCCCATCTTTTGAAATTATATCGTGCTGCATAACTCCGTTACAAACCAAACATATGATTTTTCGAATGGGAACCCCTGTATATTATACCGAATTCGGATTGGTTACATTTTTTTGAAGCTTTTGATATGAGGTTTTGCCACGTTATACAGACTCCTTCAAAAGATATGGACACGTTTATGTGAAAATCGTAGGTAAATCAACGCTCTGTAGCTTGTTGTGCGTTAAAGAAAAAAATGTATTTTGCCAAACAGAGTTTTGTAATATCGCCCTTTACCCCCACCAATCAAGTGCAAAATTTCAACCAATGTGACGTTCTCGAACTCACCCCAGGCGATCGTCCGGCAGCTCTTGCTGCAACCAATTAAATGCATAGGCAACACAAAGCATGTGTAGCTATATGGCTGGGACACACTTAAAATATTGTCAATATATATTAACTAGTCTGGCTGTTACTGCTGGAAATGTTTCCAGCCACTGTGTGGCAGCTACATATCGCACTAAAAATATTGCCCGCTTAGAAGCACCTTTAGAACTTGAATTTACACTTATGTTCATCTATTTTGCATTATTTTGAATAAATTATAATTCTGAAGAAACTGGTAGTGTGTGAGATTTGTTGATTTGGAAAACAAAGGCTGTGTTTGAACTCAGACATCTTGGAACTGACCTGCCCTTCTGATATCTAATGCTCAAAAGCTCCTGAGCTGGTGATTGAATTTTTTTAGTAAAAGAAACAAAATTATGAAAATTAAATGAAAAGTCAATTAGTTGGAAGTTACGGATAATTCCAATAAACTAATAGTTCCACTTTAATTCGTAACAAATCAACAAAACAATAGTACATTATTTTATGAGGTGTTTAAATTGACCTCCATTGGTTTCCATACAATGATACGAACGAGTTTCAAATGAGTTTCGAACATTATGTAAAATTTTTGGGATTATTTGTTGAAATTTTTGAATAATTCGATGACGTGAGTCTTTTATAGATAATGGTGGTAGAAAATTCAGTTTTTTCAGATGATTGAATCAACAGATGACCAAAAAGGTCCAATAAAATACCCAATTTTTTTTGTATCCTGAAAATCGACCTTCAAGAACATTCCCGGAAGTAATACAAACGCCAAAGAAAATAATTATCTTTAATATACCACTCAATCAAAAAATTTCGTAGCTCGAAGGTTAATTATTATCTTGTTATTCTTAAAAACTCTTTCGTTTATACCATAAGCAAATTCAATCAGCTTCCTGACAAAAATAAGTACATTTTTCATACTGGTGATTATAATAAGCATCATAAACTAAACTAATTTTATTTTAAATAAATTGCTATAGATACGTAGTATTTAGAAATAGTAAAATCATAAAATAGTACGGTGCCATTTGAGCCAAACCTCAACATCCAAAGTAAAAGTATTTTGCCTGCGCTAATTTGTTCTATACAGTCCACGTATTATTTGTTTAAAAGTTACACCATTTTGTGCGTCGGGTTTAGGGGGGAGGGGGGGGGATTATTTGAAAATTAGTAGCTTTTATCAGTTTTTTCTAAATATTTCGAAAACTATGCGATTTAGCGCAAAAAGTGTTATGTACAAACATATTTTACATTAAATTTAAAACAAAAGTAGCATCATACATAATCTTGTTAAATTGAACGGTTCCCGAGTTACGGGGGTGTAAAGTTATATTTTTTTGTGGCCTAATATATCACTAAAGAAATACTGTTTTTATACAGGATGGTGCCTTGTAAATTCAAATTACGATTTTCGTGGCCGGTAGTATGTTAGTGTTAAGCCCTTGAAGGAACGACAACCTCTCCACCTTTTCAAGGGGCGTAACTTTTTAAGGAAAAAAAGGCTTCCACAGGTCTATGCAATATAAACCTGTGGTACGGAGAAACCCACTCTAAATTTTGTGTATTGCAAGCTGAAGTTATTTTTTATTAGAAAATTCGTAAACTGAGTTTATTAGTAATATAGAGTTTATTCTAATTCTAATTCTATTAAATCTTAAATGCAGTCTTAAGTATCCATTAGCATTAAGTCCTCTTCAAACATAGCACCCTCATCTTCTAGATCTTCGTCTATGATGTTAATATCCCTGTTGTTACATCCTAGGCCTGCGCAATTACTGCAAATGTGTGAGCAGTTGAGGCCACTCTTTTTGCACTCGCAGTTACGGACACATTCGTCTTTGCAAGCGCACACTATCAGGGAAAGAAGTTCCTGGGGAGCTGCAGGATGTGTTGTTGTAATTGGTCTTAGGTGTTCGTCAATCTTCTTCCACCCCCACTCAAGCGGATTTTTATTCCCACTTAACCACTGCTGCACCTTGTGGTAAGTTCTGAGTGAATGCTGCCTGGAAGCTGCGGAAACTGGGGGAAGAGCAGCCAGCTTGAACATTGAGTGTATAGGCTGCTTTGCAATAGCCTGCAAGTAACACTGATTTAAAAAAATCTAGATCTTAGGTGTTCTTGGCTCCAAACATCGCAAATGCTTTCCAGCGTTAGCCACTGCACTGGGATAAGCTGTGGGGTCATTGAAGACTAAAAGTTTCGTACGAAGGGCGGTAAAACTTCACTTGAAAAAACACGTACCAACGCATTCAACGCGTCTCCCAATACGACTGTACCGGCGGCTTACGCAAGGTTTTGCAATGGTGGCTGCGCACACACTAAACCGGTTCTTGCCAACTTGCCAAAATCGTAATGATGCTGTATAAAAAAGTAGTTTCTCTAGTTATATCATATTAGGACACAAAAAAATATACTTTTACACCCCCGTTACTCTGGAACCGTTCAATTTAGCAAGATTATATATAAGACTATTTTTGTTTTAAATTGAAGGTAAATTATTTTTGTACATAACACTTTTTGCGCTAAATCGCATAGTTTGCGGAATATTAAGGAAAAACTGATAAAAACTACTAATTTTCGAATTATACCCCCTCCCTCCTAAGCCCGACGCACAGAATGGTGTAACTTTTTACCAAATGATATTTTGACTGTATACAACAATTTGAAGCTGGCGGGAAACTTTTACTTTGGATGTTAAGGTTGGATCGTTTTTTAATTTAATTGCATCGTACTAAAAGCATTGTTATTAAATCGAGTGTATTGACCATGAAACATTTTCAAAAAATCAATTTGTGTGGGTGAATGTTGCTCTGTTTACAAATAATATAGTACCTTGAAGGTTAAGGCGTGGTGAAACCTCTCGTGCGTACCCTGGACCCAGAGCAGGCTTTATCAAACTGTTTTACAAAAGTATGAACAAGAAAAGTTGTTTAACTGAATTGTTAGGAAAAGAAACAAATAAATGTTCAGCATAAAAACTATCAATTACTTTCAAAGCTGTGCGGAAACTTATCTTATGAAACGAACAAAAGGACTTGAGAGAATCTGTGGATGCAGAAGGCTGGTTTGGAGTAGACTTAGGATGAGATGAATATGGGGCTTTTTCCTTCACGACAATTGCAGATCTATTGTGTGTGCCATCCTGTCATGCTAGAGTTCCCTGTCTAGACTTCGATTGCCAAACCTTGTTTGTTAGTTGTGGTTTTTCCAGTATGTGTTCTGAAGTTTCCTCGCCTTTGTGGAAATACGATATTTGTTAAGGCTACAATGCCCTGTCAGAAGCTCAATCATGATGCTGATTTTTCTTCTATTCTGGCTCAGAAGGTACTACTTTAATTTTGACGAGGATTCTTTGATCAACTTTTGGCTTTCTCCATTCTTGGCGCCTTGTTCCACCATTCTCCAGACTGCTACTGGTGTAGACTTTGTGACGCTTGTACGTTGAAACCATACACCAAGTGACTGCATCAATTCAGCAGAAAACATTTCTAAGATGCTCTGCTCGATCAATTTTTATCAGTCGAGTTCTGGAATGCAGTAGATAGTTTTATTTGAAGTACTAGAACTAGTTTTTGTTAATGTCCTTACACCAATCAACATTAATTTCTTTTGAGGAATTACCAAATTTTGCAGGACTGATTTTCAAGGACGTTTTTTTCTTGCAGTAAATCACATGACGATTTTGAATTATAGGTAATATAAGTTGGATAATGAACTTATTAAATCCACATGTCTTCGCCCGACTCTGTTACATACCAATATTAATTGATAGTTTTGCTTGCTAATCACCGTGTGATCTAGATTAGAATGTTAGTATAATGCCAGCTCTAGGACGCTGCCTATAGCTTTAGGGGGTATTTGAGAATAATGCGTGTAAACACGTAATTGTTTGGCAAAAACAATCTCCATTCAATTCTTTTCATCATACAAATATTTCTCAATGCTCTTGTTGTTATTGAAGGCTATATAAAAATATATATATACAGTGTGGAAACCACTTATGGAATAAAATTCTTTATGTCATTATTTAAGAAAATTATAAAAAATGCTTTTGAATTGAGTTGTGCGTTATGTAAACATAAATGTAAATGTACAGGGTGATTCACGCAAGTATGCCATAGTCGGTGTTTTTTTTTTAAATGAAACACCCTGTATATTTGCATATTTTTGGAATCCTCTTAATAAACCAATTCCGACAAACTAAATAGTGTATAGTCAATTATGAATTATACAGGGTGAAATTTTTATTTTTACAGTTATTAAACACATACCTACATAAAATACCTGATGTATTTGATTTTAATACATTAAAATAAATGCTCAAAATGTTCTCCACCTAGTTGTTGGCAATAGCACAGTTTCCTATAGAACTCCTCCTTAACTTTGTTTAAAGTTTGAGGTGAAATATTCCGTATTTCTGTAGTTATCCTGTCTTTGAAGTCAACAATGCTAGTTGGTTGTGTTGCATATACTTTGTTCTTGAGATAACCCCACAGAAATTAATCTAACGGCGTAAGGTCTGGTGATCTAGCTGGCCACTCAATAGTACCTCTTCGTCCAATCCATTTATTGGGAAAGATTTCATCTAAATAAGTTCTTACCATTAAAGCATAATGGGGTGTTGTCCCGTCTTGCTGGAACCAAACATTTTCATTCGGTAAGCTAGGATCTATTGCGTTGAATATAAGTTTGCCAACACAGGAATAACTTCATTTCTAAGCATATTTAAATATTTTTCAGCTGTCAAATTTCCATCTATAAATATAGAACCAATAATATGGTCGCCTATGATACCGGTCCAAACGTTCACCTTTTGAGGGTACTGAGTATGTGTCTCACGCATCCAATTAGGATTCTCTGCTGACCAATATCTACAGTTGTGTCGGTTTACCTCTCCATTCAATGTGAATGTTGATTCGTCAGAAAAAAGAATGGTACCAAGATCTATCTCATTTCTGTTCAGCTTATTCATCAATCTTACGTAGAAATCCATTCTACAATCTGGATCGTCTTCTGTTAACTCCTGCACAAAAGTTAATTTGTAGGGATGAAGTTTTTCTTTATAAAGACATCTTAGAACAGTTGTATGACTAACATTATTTTCACGGGCAATTTGACGTGTACTTGAAGGTGGATTCTCTTCGACACTTAACAAAATATCCACTTTTACATCATCTTCAACGAAGTGTGGTTTTCTTTTCAATGGTTTTACATGTACAAGTTCTCTGAATTGTACATGAATTTTAGACACAGTACGTTGTGAAATATTAGGCAATTCGGGATACCTGTGATTAAATAAGTTTGCCAAGTCAAGTTCAAGACTTCTGCAGTTATCCCCGTACCCGATCATCATTAAAATCTCAATTCGGTGAGTCTCAGTTAAATATTTCATTGTTATGTCGACAAGGAAAGAGTGTTTGACAAAGATTTTACTTTTTCAGTATAAAATGTCAACACATCAACAACTGAAAGAATAGAAAACAATCCACATTATTTACCGATCCAAAGCAATCCACATTATTTACCGATTTTGTCTAATTATTGGCGTTTTTAGGCAATTTTTAGGTATTTATGATAAAATTCATGGGCGTAGCAGGTTTTGTTTAATATACAAATACGTCTAATAATTAGTTAGTTTAGATTTTTGATAAATCCATGTTTAGCTAATTTAAAATATTTCAAGTGTAATAAATTATTAATTTTAAAATTTCACCCTGTATAATTCATAATTGACCATACATTATTTAGTTTGTTGGAATCGGTTCATCAAGAGGATATCAAAAATATGCAAATATACAGGGTGTTTCGTTAAAAAAAAACCGACTATGGCATACATGCGTAAATCACCCTGTACATTTAAATTTATGTTTACATCACGCACAAATCAATTCAAAAGTTGACGTGTCTCGGCATTTTTTATAATTCTCTAAAATAATGACATAAAGAATTATATTCCATAAGTGGTTTCCACACTGTATATTATATTATTTGTTCATTGACTTTGGGCGCTGATTATCTTTTGGCTACGAAATTTTTGAAGATAACTATAGAATCAAAGAGGAATGATAACAGCAAAGGGAGACACAAAAGTACACCATTATTTATAGATGGGCTGCATTTAGTAACTCTTGCATCTACCAAAATTTTTGCATTTGGAGGTTAAAATCAAAATTTGCGCTTAGATCGCTTTAAGGTGGCTTTTATTGAAAGATTTCAACACGCTTAATGAAATAGTGAGGGTACAAAATGGATTCCACTCTATAAAACTTTTTTTCTTAATGAAGTTTACGGTCGACAGTTTCATTTCCTGGGATATTTGAATGATCCCTTTATCCACATGAATGTAGTTTCCCTGAAGGGTGTAACTGAGCTAATATGTTGATGATAATTACAACAATTTTTTTGGAATAGAGATGATCAATATGATTTTGTAGGCCTAGTAATACGAATTGGGAGTTCTATAATAAATAATAATGAAATATTAAAAGCTTAGGCCTTCAATTAAAAGTTGAAAAGATGGAAATTAATAAAAACTAAGTCAGTTGATCTAAGAAAAACTTCCTTTTTTTTATTTTGTTTATATAGATATAATTTCTATTAATTACTTTCAATTTCATTCCAGATCCGTCACAGTGGGATTCAGCCAGTGTGTTATCTTGGATCAGATGGACTTCCAGACACTTCGGCCTTTCAGAACCAGTGTCGGAACAGTGGGATTTGACGGGTTCTAATCTTGTCACACTTTCCGAAGAAGATTTTACTAGGAGATCGCCACAGGTAGGACACATTTATTATATCAATTATAGTGTATATGCAGTTTGATGTTAGTTAAATACTGTAATGTTTTTACTCATTTATTTGGATAGTTTTTACTGGCGGGATAATATTATACACACTACTACGGCTAATTACTTTTGATTTATTTATAGTAACACACACTGTATTAAAACATTCGCCTTATCGAATTAGGACGCACACGAATTCCCGTCAAGATAATCACTCTATATGTGTCATAATTAGGGTACGAAAGCTGTCACTCCAGTTCCCGTCAGGGTGAGAACTGACCTGTTTAAAAGGTGTTTATTTGGGCAGGGATGAGTTGCGCGCAGCGGTCATTTTCTGCATGAATACGAGTAAGAACCCCAAAATTAGGAGCCGAATTGCGCGCAACAAGATAAACACACAATTAAGGAAATATAAGATAAATTAAATGGTAAAGTTATTTGTACATTTATTTCAGGAATAATTGGACTTTTGGACCGTAACTTCCCTCTTTATATGATTAATAGTCCAGTAACTGAAGACCTGAAAATAGGCAAACCTATCAATATATTTGTCCAATATTTTTCTTGGCTTCATTTGTAGGTCTTGACAGGTACTTCAAAGGGAGAAAAAGTTCTCCAAGATTGCCCCTATAGTCCCAAAAAAACGGTTTTCCGCCAATATCTCCCGAAATACGCAAGCTAGACAATTTTTGCTTGAATAAAAAATGAAGGTCGTTAAATTATCTACAAAAATGATCCCTATCATTTTTTTCGCAACACTAATATTTTTTGCGAAAATGGCCTTTGAAAAAACCAAAATTTTTACACCGAATATTTTTGGTGGTTTCTTACTAAATTTCTGCTCGAGGGCCTCGGAAATACATAGATTTTCACCTGTTAGACTTTGGAGACCAATTGTAGATGGTGCCAGCGGAATACCTGCATTCGCTAAATTGTGGTGTATACACATGAAAATCCGGGCACCACACACACACACACGATTTTTGTGTGTCACAGCAACACTGCAGTCAATGTTCAGTGTAATTTCACAAGGATATGAGTCGGAAATTTACTAGAAAATTGCGAAATCTTATTGCTTCAGTTGGCAGTCTTGAGTGACGGCGTTTTGGCTACTAGTAAGTCAATACCTATAGAAGCTGATAATAATAATTTTTTGATAAATATTGTTTGCATTTTTTTCATTTTTTGCAAATTTTTCGCAAACTTCAGAAGGAACAGTATAGGTGCAGGATTTCAGAAAAAACAAGGAAGTTTTACTTATTCTTATAAAAATTAGGTTGAAAATACAAAATACATAAAAAAATTCAGAGTAGGGTAAAGGCACCAGTGAATACCAGGAACCAGTGAATGCCAGTTTTTGCAAAAATCCGTGACAAGGCGAGAGCTATAATTTTTCAACCCGAGTAACATACTTTTTATGCTGGATAACGAAGTTCTAGAACTTCAAATATGAAATTAAAACGCGTTATTTCATGACGAGAAACGCTGATTTGAGTAGCATTCACTGGCATTAAGGTGGCATTTATTGGTGCTGCTACTCTATGTTAAACCAATTCATGTCTTCAGATTCATCCTCTTCATCATTAGCGTGATTCTCGTCGCCTATTACCTCTTGCTCTACTTCTTCCTCTGTCCCTCTTGTCCCTATCCCTTGTTCTTCCAGCTCTATTTCTATCTCATCATCTTCCAACCCTTCAGTTTCTCTTTCCACCCATGTTTCTTCCACCTCCCCTTCAAGCCCTTGTGGTTCTTCTTCCACCTCTAATTCTTCCGGGAATATACCTCCATTTTTCTTATAATTTAAACACTGCGTCAACTGACATGAACCACAGATAGAGGGGCATCTCAAAAAATTAACAGCGGAGCACAAAAAGCATTTAAAAAAAGGCCGGTTTTCACCCGTGTTACCAATTTTCCCGGTCCCTGGAAAATGATTGCATTGTATTCCGAATAAAAATATTGGTTCAGAGAGTAGACATAGTAAGCTTTCAAATGGTGTGCATTTAATAACAAAATCATTGAACATTAGTTCTTTATTTTCGCTTGTTTACAAGATTTGTGAGAACTCCTATAACGAATGAAAAATGCAAATAAATAAATAAATTTTTTATTGAAACGCCACAAAGATACTGAAAAAAAATTTCTAGGAACATTCAGGACCTCCCCAGGCCCAATTTGAAAAAACAAGGGATAATAAACTATTTAAAACAAATAAAATGTCAATGATTTAATGGAAGAGGCCGAAGTATTGAGGAAAAATAACATTGGCCAATTTTTGCAATGTACTCGACGGGCGAGAACGGGGTTTAAGGTACACATATTGATACCCACGGATATTCCCATTACAATGAACTTTAAATCATCGAAAAATATCAATTCTTGACCGATTTCTGGAAGAATTTGTCCGCCGGTTTACAAGTTAATTTTATAGACGGTAGCATTTCTAGAGGTAGTGCAGCCGCGTAAGCGAGGGGACGTTTGGATGCGATTATATCGAAAACTATTGAATTCTCGAAAAAAATGATGAAGACCATTTTTGTAGATAATTTAACGACCTTCACTTTTTACCAAAGCAAAAATTGTGTCAAATTGCATATTTCGGGAGATAATGGCGGGAAACCGTTTTTGGGGGTGCGTTAGGGGCTTTTTTATGCCCTTAGCCAAGGGGCAATCTTGGAGAACTTTTTCTCCCTTTGAACTATATCATTGACTCGGTTATTTGCAGTTTTCTTTTCAAACAAGGTCTTGTTACTATTGCTTCAAATGTAACTATACAAGTTCGTAGTGAATGGCAACCTTTTGCGAAATCGCTTATTCTTTCATAGATTACAGTTTCATACATGCAATGAGTAATTGTAAAGCTGAAGTAACAACCAAGTATTTAGCAACAGGTTCTGGCGAACGTGACTAAGTTTAGTTAAATATTACTTAAACCGTGAGAAAATCTTCGGCAATTCAGTAAGCATGAATGAAGGTGATATCATCGAGTTTTTTACTCTTTAAAAAAATCGTTTAATGGTGGATTAGAAAAAAAAAGCATGATTGGTATATGAATTGCTGCAAATTGTTTCTTAGATTAAATTCGTGGTGATCTATAAATACCTACAGTGTCGAGACAAAATTATATATAGGTACACTAGACGATTCTTTTTTTTGAAATATACTAAAAATGTTGTTTAACATGACGAAAATATAATTATTTATCAAAATTGTCTAAGCGTAATATATAACAGCTTTCCTTGCATTTACATAAGTAAAAAGATAAACAACTCGAAATAAAAATTAAAAATTTAAGACTTCACATTCTAGAACACCATATTTAAATCAGATTCTTCAATTTTCGCCAGTAGCAATGTCGTTGCCCGTCCTTCACAACAAATTCCTACCGGGGGAGGTCAAGGGGGGTATGCGAAGAAGAGAAACAATATTTTCTACTATTACAACGTCCAAGAAGAGAAAGTCTTTCTGATGTGACCTACTTGACCATTAAAAATGGTCGCGGAATGCGATACTACGTCGTCGGTCGATGTGCTCGAATTGGTTTTGTTAAGCCAACTTATTATTATTATTATTATGATTTGGCTTCTTAGGCCTTGCTTACAAAATGGAAATACCCTTATCACATCACGTTATATAATTTCTAATTTGCATTTCATGTTTTTTTTACAATAGTACCTATGGGATTGTATTATACAATTGCCTATTTATGTACTATATACAGTGATTCCCAATGTGTGCGCCGCGGTGCCCCGGGGTGCCGCAAGAAGCAACCAGGGGAGCCGCCAGGCGCTCCTGATCATAGATAAAAAAATACTTATAGATGGGAAACTGACCCGTGGCGCCCTCTATTTGTACGGGTGGCGCCACCTTGAGAGTCCCGTCAGTACCTCAACACAAATGATGGTTGTGAACTTCGCTAATAGCCGAATAAGAAGATTCCTGTAATCTTACAGTTTTTGGCGGCATATTCAAAATTACTGTAATTTTACTTTTATTGCAAAATGACATTTATGGTCCATTATTTGATATTTCATTTAAAGTTACTCAACATTAGATTGATATTACAATAATAACAGTCAAATAGTCAAGTAAAATTAAATGAAGTGTCAAAAAATGAACCATAATGCCTGAAGTGAGAAAAATAATGCAATAATCATCAAGTTTATATATTTTATTGAATAAAAAAAGTATACAATAAATCAAACGTTTTCTTACACATTTCAATGACACACATGGAAAAAAAAATATTTAACAACAAAGCTGTACTGGAATAACTACTTCTATCACTTTTCATTTAATTAAACGTGTTTTTTAGAGCTTACCGGGTGCACCTCACATTACAGTCTTTCACAATACATATTCTCGACATTGTCTCTTGAAATAAAAGTCCCGCTATAAACAAAAAAAACCATCTACGAATACTCAACACACAAACAAATAAGCAAAATAGTTTTTAAAAACGAAAACCGGACAAACTCACGATACACGCTGTCAGGCAGTTGTCAGACTTATCAGGTTAGGATCATAGATAACACGCTAGGATGTAGGCTCTGATATATGTGGAAGAATCGGCAACTACCACTAACGGCGTTACAGTTCTCACTAAATTAGAAATTTTAGTACTGACGGGACTCTATGTGGCAGCACCCTCGCGTATTCAAAGATCCCCTACCCTGCTCCTGATCAACCCTAGGGTGTATAATCGTTGGCTCCTGATAAGGTATACTTTGAGTTACATTTGGCAACGCCGGCGCCACATCAGCTATTAATCGAGCCCGAGAGAGCAGAGCAAGCTTCTAGAATTTCCAGAAGTCCGTATTCGACCTTTCGACGAGAATTTTCGCGAGGGCTCTTTGACAGTATTGGAGTTGTTTTCATTTATGTGTCTTGTAGCTAGTGCCAATATATTTACAATGGTGTTAAATAATAAAGTGTACAGTAGGCAAGTTGCATGCCAAGCACATATTTTATACATTATACATATACAACACTTTGTTGGACACAACTATATATGCATATTGCGAGTAGGGGCGCCCTGACAAAATACTAAACCTGTAAGTGCGCCGCAAACTGAAAAAGTTTGGGAACCCCTGTACTAAGAAGCTCGCGAACCATATACGAAAAATGGCGCCTAAAAGCGGTTTTTTGACAATTACCTATAATTTATGTATCTTCCTTTTTTTATAAAGTCAATAGTTTTGGCGTACTCTAAAGCGCGTTATGGTCATTACTCAAAATTCTTCCATTTAATATTTTAACCGGTTAATTATTGTGAATAAGGGTTATGACTAAAAAACCAAAAAATGAAGAACAATCTTCAAAAAATTGCATATATCAGATATTTTGTGAATGCGACAAATTCTATTTAGGTGAAACATCTAGACCTTTGAAAGTCCGAATAAGTGAACATAAAAAATATATTAAAGATAGGGAGTTCTTTAAGTCAGGTATTTGTAAACATGCTTGGGAAGAGGGGCATAAAATTCAATGGGATTCGACAGAAATAATATTGAAAGAGCCCAATAATAAAAGACGAAAAATCAAAGAAAGTGATTTAATACAACTAAATTCAGATAAATGTGTAGCTAGTATTTTAGCCGAATGTAGTCAAATTTGGTTACCAATGTTAGAAAGAGAAATTTCCAATAATCAATTACCTGCGTTATCAGGATAGCATCATATAAGTTTTTATCCAGGTTTTCTTTTGATTTATCATTGGAATAGTTGTTAATCGATACACACTTCAATACACAAAATCACCAAACTGAGTTATACATGTTTTGAAAACAAAAATGATCATACACAAAAAAGTAACGACAAACGCGTTTTATTAACAACATTTCCAAAATAAGCT